>CACRXK020000493.1:0-21541 GCA_902702795.2 Paramuricea clavata
CCAAACATAATTACAAAATTTCAACTAGTTTCATAAAGAATAATGAAAGATATAATTGACTGAATACATCAAAATGGATTTCTATTCGGACAACCCTTTCTGAGCGCTGATTGGCTAAAATACGAACACGAGATCACCTGGATTTAATATATCGTAAATCGGTATGTGGTTTTCGGTTTATTACTTCTCAGAGCCGTATCAACCGGGCACTGGAGGGGGGGGGGGGGCTACAACCCTCCTAATAATTTGCTAATAGTCATTCTTTTTTCAAAATCATGCAGACCTTTATAATTTATAAAATACTGACAATTGATTAATTATAAGTGGCTACATTATCCATGAGAAACAGCAAAGAATCATATTACCCATACTTTCCTGCAACTTCTCCAATATATAGTTAATTAAATACGCCTTCGCCCATTTAGTACTACTAAATTGTAGGCAAATTGTAAATTTCGACATACTAAAACGCTGTTTTCTGACCATCAGAATTCTGTCTAAACTTCCCCAAAGTCCAGGAAATGGCATTTCAGAGACTCTAAATTTAAAAATTTCTTCGGGCCTTCGGCCCCCCCAATCAAAACGAACTTTCTACAGGACTGCTGGCTACTTTAATATGTCTTTGCGTAAAATATGCGTATTTTTGTTTGTAAATCGCGTCTTCATTTTCCGGATAGCAAACACCTTCGTGGCTTCGTATGCCATGAAATATTCGGAAATTTTTTCGTCATTCGGAATATTGAACTTTATTCGACAGCTATTTATATTTTCATGCTTCTACAGTAATAGACCTTATTCATAAATCGTGACGAGGCCTCGTATCCTAGGATACGGGAACAAAACGCGGGAAAACAAGCGAAAACTGCTTGACAAGCCAAATTCAGATGCTATTGTGTCGACTTTAACGGCTTGTTTCTTGTTGCTTTTTACGATTTATAACGATTTTTGTGTGTATTTTAAGACTTTGTTCCCACAACGAAAGCGGAAAAGGAGTATATTATAAAAGCGACCGGTTTTTCTCGCGTTTTAGTGTGGAAAAAATGACAACGTAGCGATGGTGTTTATCCAGAAGTGGAAAACAGTATTTTACTGAGATTTTAACGTCAATATAAAGGTTATTCCGTGAAAAATCAAGACAGCTATGGAATGAAAGTATAATTTTTCGAATTTGACATTAATATAAAAGAAAACAATAGGTCAAAAATCACAAGAGAACGTCAAATGTTATTGATTCGTACGGGGGAATATGAACTATGGCTGTGGCTTGATAACATTCTGCAAGCAGCTTACAAGTTTAAAAAATGAAGGCTACATTACCTGAGTGAGTTGTAATCCTATTTCTTCAACAATAGTTTCATATTTCTTACGATTTTGGCGTTGTATAGACGTTTTGTAGCTTTGTTGGTTGTTTGTTTTGCCCATACAAACTACGACAATAATACAAAGTCAAAGGTTTCCGTTTTTGATTGACTCCAGCATCTTTTGCTTTAAATATCATGTTATATTTTCTCAGAAGTATTTTTTTCAACTTTCAAGCTCAGTTTTATAGCTATTATTTTCGAAAAAAGCCGTAATATTCAGGAAAAAAGCTGCCATAGCTGACTGCAAAAAAAACATTTTGTCAATTTTCTCGCGTTTTTTCCCGTTTCCTAGGATACGACGGTAATGGCGACAATCACATAGTCAGCGGTCCTTCTAACCGTGTCCACCATTGGATGCAAGCGACGGTACTAACACGAACAGACAAACAGACAGAATGACAGACAAGCGGCCGCGATAACATAGTCCGCGGTCACTCCCTATCGTGTCCACGTTCCACCAGCTCCACGTGTCACGAACGCGCGCATTGGACCTTGCATCAGAAGCCAGCATTTAGACAGGAAAAAATACAGATTAAATTTCATCATTTTCAAAACGCAATTACGATGCAACTGTTCTACCGATTTCTACACTTCTTGGTAACTTTAATCTTTTCATTACTGATCAGTTTTCGATATTATTTCAAGTTAACAAGACGAAAAATTCGAGGAGTATTTTACAGAACTTCGGAGTGTGACATTAAAAATGGGGTAGCGACCTTGAGAAGCCTACCGCGTCACCTGACATTTATTGTGATGGAGAAGGATGTTGACTTGTGTATTTTAGCAAGGCTGGTTGTCTGGTCTATTACGGCAGGGATATCGTATATTAGCATACAAACTAGTGAGGGTAAGGAAAGAATTGTGGTCCGAGACAATGGTCTATATATTCATTGAAGCGTGACGGTAGCATATATTGTATTTAATTATAGTACTCAATTATTTCTGAGAATGTGATTGGTCAAAACAGCTGTCAAACTTGTATATGTTATGGAATGTTTATATGGCAATACGCAAACAAAGCTTCAGGCGAAGTGAAATGAAACAGGCGTGTGTTTCAACCCTCTTGCCACAACTATCCTGTGATGCGATAGTTGACATGGCAGCGTCTCTATGTGCTCACACCGCAGCGTCTCTTTGTACTTTGATCCCCACAATTCAGCCAACCTGGTTTGTTATCCAAGTTGGCCGAATGGGTAGATTTCTTATGGGTGAATTTCCATCTGGGCTGCTGAAACCTTGCCTGTTTCAAGTGAGATCTTACAAGGCGAGATCTCACATACCAGGCTAACCTCATATAAGCAATCCCAAGCAGTCTATAAACGACATTGGTATTAAAACAAAGGCATGTTTAACCTTTCAATATTTCACAAGGCTCTCCCCTTGATGGGTAAAATTGTCTGGCATTAGACAGAATAAAACAAGGAAGTATGGCACATGTACATTGCAGCTAAATGGGTTAAACTCAACTTAATTTTGGTTACAGCAGATACAAAATGGTATCTGTACCAAATGTATATGTGTTAGGCTTGTGCTACAATTGGAGTGCATTTCTTCACAATGTAGGTGATTTGGACAAAAGGAAAACAGAGTTTTATGGTGAAGTATATCAAATCAGACAAGAGATGTCTACTTGTGACTATGAACTTCATTTCACAGATAAAGATTCGGCGGAACAGAATGGTGTTAATGGTGCAGGTATACAAGATATATATACAGTGTATGTCAAAAAATGTAGTTTTGTGACTGGTTGTTAGACATAATTCACTGGCAGATATTTAGTTTGTTTACCACTGAAGCTTTTAAGGGCTTCAGAAATCGTAAATTTCTCTAAGAATATTAGATCTTCAGGATATACATGTTCAACAAATGTAGTTTTGTGGCTAGCCTTTACGTATAATTCATTGGCAGATATTTTATTTAAGTGCTTCATAAATTACTCTAAGGATATTAGATTTTCAATGTTTAGTTATAAAAGCAAAACTCCCTCTTTCCCATGTACCATACTTGTGTGTTGCTAATCTTTTGCTGTTTTTTCTTCCAGCACACAAAAGTTTGAGAAAGGTTCATGTGAATATATTATCATATCATGAGGGTAAAGAGGATGTCACAAAAGCTGCTCAAACATTCTGTACAAAAGTGAAAAATAAAGAAGCTCAATCAAAAATTATGAATATAGAGCATCTGTCAAATTTACTAGAAGGTAACAATAATTGCCAAATCATTGTTGTTGAAGTAAGCGATACTGAAGAAGAAAAGCACCTGGAATTAGACAGAGTAGGGTATAATAGGGTGCATTGCCAGCGTGATGGATTGGCGGGATACATGGAAACAGAGACGGATCATATTTTTGTTTGGGGTGGTGGATAAATAGAGAGTTTGAGCAAGACAACGAAGTAAGAAGACGAAGGCATACTTGACAATTTTTGCCATCTGTACATTATCTTGCGCATACTGAGTTGGACGTCGCTGGTGGTTGCACAACTTGTCTTCCCATGTGTCGCTGTTTTTGAATACTGACCATAATTCTTGCCCTGATCCAGAAAAAAACAGCGAGACATGAAACTATATCCCGTCTTTGTCCTTCTGCCTTCGTGCAGAACGAAGTTCACAACAAATTTTGCCAAAATATTCGTTGTGAACAAAGGCAGAAGGCAGAAGACGGGATATGGATTCATGTCTCGCTGTTTTATCCTGATCAGGTTAAGGATTTGGGTCAGCATTCACAAACAGCTAGACATGAATCTCTAATCTGTCTTCACTCCTGACCCTAAACTCAGAATGCGCAAGGTAATGTGCAAGACAGGCAAAAATTGTCAACCACGTCGTCGTCGTCCGACTTCGTTGTCTTGCTCAAACTCTAATATCTGGGGGGTGCTGCTGCTTGCTTTGGCCAGGGCCTGGTGGCAATGCCCAGAAAGGCCAAGGAAGAAGTTTAACAAAATTTGTTTAACAAGATCTGAGACCATAATATTGGTAATTTTACAAATTTAGTAGTAAGAATAATCAAATATGAAACTATCATATCAAAATATATATAATTTGCAGGGGTGCAAAAACTTTTGGGGGCGGTGCCAGGCCTGCATGGAAAGATTGTCCGCTTAGCACTTTTCCCTAGACGAGTAAAATTGTCTGGTGTTAGGGTAGAATAACATATTAGAATGCATCAGGGTTCACTGCAGCTTAATAAGTTAATGTTTAACTTAAAAATAGGATATCTATATTAATTAATCTATAAATCATAAAATAATTTGTTTCATATTTCTCTGTTTAGTTAATAAAGATTTTCCAGACCCTGAATTAGCAATAACATTTGGCCCTGTAGATAGCATTTGTGCTTATCCTCCCTGGCAGATACGATTAACAGAATTCATGTAAGTACATGTTTTTGGCCAATTCAAGATGGCACAATGATTGGCACCTTTCATTTCTATGACGGAGGTTCAATTCCTTCATCATAACGAATATAGTACGTCACCTATGTCATGTGTGAGAAGAGTGCCTCCAGGAGACTCAAATCCTGCTCAACCTAAAAGGAACAGCCAATACTGGCCCTCTAGGAAGAACAGTTTAGAACTGATAGAGCTACAGTATCTAGTATAAATAAAGTTAGTTTAGTTTAGGTTTCCTCCTGTAGTAACACTGGATCAATAAGAGGTGATCCTTACTGGACCTCTAGGAAGAACAGTTTAGAATTGATGGAACTATGCAGTATAAATAAAGTTAGTTTAGTTTAGGTTTCCTCCTCTAGTAACACTGGATCAATAAGAGATGATCCTTACTGGACCTCTAGGAAGAACAGCTTAGAACTGATAGAACTATCCAGTGTAAGTTTAATCATAGGTTTAGTTTAGCCAAAACCCATACCATAAATGTAAGGATTAATTATGAAAAATTGCTTCCTTTTATCTCTCCATAGATCTATCCCTTCCCTTCAAGTGATGGACCACACGCTATTTCTACAGACATTACAGCAATACAATAAATGCGAGCAAAGACTAGGAAGATAGCATTGGCCAGTGGACAATATAATATCATTTTCTCAATTCATTCATATTTAACGCAAAGGATTTACGAACATTAAAAATGGGAGCATATAACGTTGGGTTGGGTTTTAAAAATAATTAAAATTATATGGATAGGAAAATTACATGACCCCAAAATCCATAAAATTCCAAAATCGCGCTAAGGATGCTGGGATGGTATACAAACATTGATTGGACGTTGGTTGTCTAGAGAGTAGATGTTCTTTGTGAACAGACCCGCAACACAAGCGAAATGACAAAAAGATATCACAACAGTGTGAACTGCAGAAATAAAACATTTTAACTCATGCATAATAAAACATACGCAAGATCCGTGGCAAATTATGAAACAGATACCAGGCGCAAAATTCTCACAATGAAAAGTTTTTTATTGAACTATTATTAGTATTGCGGTTAGGGTAATTTAACTTAATTCTAATAAATATCTGTCTGGGTTGAAATTAAGTTGCTCTTCGTTTGTTTTTTATAATCATCGTATCTTGGTAATTAAACTGATAGTCTTTCCGGACAGACAATCCGCTTCTTCACTGCCACACGCCAAATTAGATTTAATCATATAATAGTTTTGTTTGTGGAAACACCACGTAAATTTATTACTGCAATTTATTTACGTTGTGTTTCCACAAACAAAACTATTATATGTTTTATCGCCATGCAAACATACAAAGAACTTATTAGATTTAATCAATTAGCCTTTCTCGCGCCGTCATTTTTGAGATACTGTCTTTTCCAAATCTGACATTGTACGCAGTGAATAAATTATTTGTATAACTATAATTGTGAATATAATCATTATAAGTTAATTTACAATTAAATATTTGAAAAAATGTTTTCACATCGCTTAGAATTTTCATGTCGTTTTCAAAAACATACCCCAAAAATGGCGAATTTGGGCTTCGTGAGAAGGGCTAATTGAGTTAGTCCTGATTTGCATACACTGCGCGCGGTTCACTGGTTCACACAGCGCAGTTTATGTGAAGCAAATTCTGTCGATTGCATAAATCCGATTACGGTTTCGCAATTTCCTTACAGTACTAAATTTAAAAGTACCTGTTAGCAACGACTTTCTATGTTTAGTACGAGTTTATCGGAAGATAACCATTTTTGGTGAAACATTTTTGCTTCCTGGAAAAAAAATATTTCGAAGTCGAAAGGCAAGCTAAGTTAACAAGAGGAAACATTGGAATTTGATTCTGCCTATGAATGTTTTCAAAATATTTTGCCCAAGGCTATATTGTATTTTTTCTTAACTGCTAGGCTTATAGACTTACTAGATTGATTTCGGAATTTCAATGAAAGATTTTGCATGTTCACGAAGTTTCTCGCGTAAAAAAAGCAACGACAAGCTGTAAATTGATGAAAGTAAAAAGATGTCATTGGAAAAAAATGACAAAAAGCACACTGCATGAGGGGATGTCAGATTACAAGCATCTGACCATTGAAGATATCCGTATCTTGACTATTTATGCTTATCATTTTCAACCCATAACTTTGAAGAAATTTTCTAACAAGCTCAAAATCTAACACCCTTTTAAACACACCGTAGTTCCCCCGGAGAAGATTCACTCGGTATCGGCGGTTGCACCCACCCCCCCTCCCCCCTCCCATCGGCGGTATTCAGGAGTTGCATGATATGGCATCAACTATTTCGCTGACCTCAGAATGACATTTCGTCAAAACGTTTTTCTTCAAGATTGGCTTAGAAACCAATTTGGAGTAGGGTTAGGATTAAGGTTAGGGTTAGAGTTGGTGTTTGGAGTAGGGTTAGTGTTAGTAAAACCGTTGCTTTGTTACGTTTTGTCACTTTGAGGGCAGCGAAATAATCTCTTCCGCATGATATATCCATGATTAGGAAGATAGGTAAAAATAAACTACATCAATACTAAATCGCTCAACAACAACTTCAGTTTTCAGTTAAATTTACGATTTTCCGGCACAGACAAGCCATAATAAGGCTCATGACATCGCGTTGTCCAGGTATGGTTGTTGACTGATAGTGCCATGCACAACTCGTGTCTCTATAAATCATTTTATTGATACTATAGGTTCAGTAACAGTCATTCTTTATTGGTCTAGTTTAATTCAGGAGGAAACATAAGCAAGACTGATATTTTCTAATTAGCTCTATCAGTCTAAACTGGTTTTTTTTTACTAGACTTTATACTGGACTCTACAGTGTGTATCATAAAAAACTGAACTCTTTCAAATTCAAATTCGCTATAACGTATTGTAGTAATTTGACAGCTCTAATTGCTTTAAATTAATGGTTGGATAAGAACACTTGTACTCATCTTGTACTCATGGGACACTAAACTCAAAGAAATAAAATTAGAAAATTTAAAAGAAATAAAGTATTCCTTTTGTTCTTACCCAACCATTAATTCAAGGCAGTTAGAGCTGTCGACCCTGTAGATAGCTCTATTATTCTAAATCGCTCCCCTTAGAGGGCATTCATTATAATTGCTCTCGTGGTATTACAAGAGAAAACCTAAAGTAATTTTATACTGGATAGCTCTGTATGATTATACGTATATACCGTATGAGATCTGTCTAAGATGCTCTGCTAGAGGTCCGGAGTAATTAATCCCATGCCTTGTTGGTCTAGGCTTCAAGGGAAGTTCTCTAGTTAAAGTATCATACGATTGAAAAAAAAAACATGCCTGTTTTACTTCCATCAACCAATTTGTTGAAATTTTACATACAACTTTCAAGGGAATATAACCATGCACGTCATCAAATATTTAGTATTTATAGAAGAAATCCCACGCGGTCTGAGAAGCATCAAAAACTCATCAAGCCTGTCACCTTCCTTATAAAAAGCGTATTTTTGTAGTGTCGAACTCAAATCCATTAGTACCTGCTTTAGACGAATTGGAACTACGAAAATGGCTACATTTGCAGCAAAGTTAATTTTCTATTTTGCCATATTTATGGGCCTTTCTGTACGAGTGCAAGGGACTCCAGTGAACAAAGTTATCGTCTCTAGTTACCTCATGAAATTGTACAATATTTGGACGAATCAGAGCAACCAGACCACAAATCAAAAAAATATTGCCTTCAATGCGACATCCGTTCGTGCTATGTATTTCACATCGATTCAAAGTAAGATGTTTTACTGTGAAAGCAATCGTATTGATTGTACATGATTGATATGTTGCTCCATTTTGTCAATTACCTGATTAGAGAATAGAGGTGTACGTCGTATACAGTGGTTAATAGCGAACTTAAGATCTACGACGCGGGCGGCTCAACGACGCGCTTGCGAAAGAAATTGTCATGCCAGACAAAAACTGTGAATAATTTGTGGTCCCAGGGATATTCCCAACGGCTTTGCCATTCTCAGCACAACGTTAAACTAAGCATTATCACGTCTTTCATGCAACGTGAAAGCTTATTCCGCCCCAAGAGGTATACTCAAAGTCGAAATTACAGCAAACATTGCATCGCTTTAGTCGAACTTAGCAGTTTGTAATGTTATTTGAAAAAGCTTCAAACATTTATTACAGCAATAAAATTGCTTAGCACTCATTCGATCAGCTTGAGCTGAAATTCAGACCGCGTTGTTGAGCCGGCCGCGTCGTAGATCTTCAGCTCTCTAATGTATGTATCTTTTACCTCAGTTCCATTCCTATACTGACATGCAATTTCGCTTCAGTTGTATACGAGACATGAGAAGAGTATGGGTAGGTCGACTCTATACCAATTAGAGCAGGCTTTCGTCTGGTAACAAAACATGGGTTAACAGGGATACTAGTTGAAAAATACCGACAAGGAGAACTTCGATGTTTCGAGCGACGGCCCTTTGTTGGGAAGGTTTCTGGTTTCCAACTGGAGTTGGCGATCTTAGCGATGGTTTCAGGCAAGGATGACCCTTACTGGACCTCAGAAATGGTTTATAAACTGAGATAGCTTCGGTTAAACTGAGTTCTCTTTGATACTGCACCAGTAAGGAATGGTCTGAATAGTTTAGAACTGCTAGAATTATCGAGTATAAATAAAATTAGTTTAGTTAAGGTTTCCCATGCAGTCAAAATCAAATTGAATCAACTGGTAATGGTTTCAGTCTTTTCATTTTGGCTTTAGGCTTAGCTTTCGGCATATGGAGCTGATAGAGCTATGGTTCTAAGTTTTGAAGGATTTGTAAGTAATGTTTGATGGAACTGAGTCACTGTTAAACACGGAGACAGTTCTCTCAAATATTTCTTACAAATCCTTCAAAACTTAGAATTTACCTATGCAAAATTCCTACTGTGATCACAGAAACTTTGATAGTGTATTGTGAACGAGGTTATGAACGATCGTCCCGCTAATTTATCTTCTACATTTTCCCAGAAATGAGCAATACCTCGACGAAGCTGACAATAGATACACAAGGCGGGAAGAAGAAAATGATTGTAAAGAGAGATGAACTTCACCTCTATATCATAAAACCCAGCAACTCTTCACAAGTCCAAACCTTCACCGTCGAAATTAAAGATAGTCAGACCAACAGTTTGATGGCATCTCAAACAATAACACTTCAAAGCACAGCCTGGTATACCATACCAATGAATGGTAAAATACAAAACTGGTTCAACAGCGTGCAATCAAAAACGAGCCTGAATGTCCAGTTTAAGAATGTAATTGCAAATCAGGGGTTCCCAAACATTGGAACAAGTTTATTGGAACAGCCTTACTTGATTGTCTACATGGATTTAAAATAAAGATGAAGGATGTTTTATTTTGAAGTTTTTGTATTTTATATAAACATTAATTTGCCAGTGTAAAGTTGTAATGTAGAAACTTTGAACAATCGCACGGTAAAGAATGGTTAGCACTTTTTTCCATCCAGCAAACCGCCCTATCGATTTTGTAACGTCGTTTCTTTTTGGATTTTTTTATTAATTCGGTTAGGGTTGAGGTTAGGGTAGGGGTAGGGTTTGGGTTAGTTACATAGCCATTTAACACCTCTTCTATCTTGCGAAAATGACGTCAGGTCAGTTTGCTGGATGGAAAATAGTGCCAACCGTAAAGAATTGAAGCTAGTATATAGTGGCATTGACGAAGTCTCGGACATAACGAGACGAAAGCTCAGCATAATAATTATACATGCATGATGTACCAACAAGTTTTGTTAAATTGAGAAAATTACTATATATTCAAAGAACACATTTAGGGCGTTGATTTTGTGGCTGATTGTGAAGGTAATTTTTGGTTTGATTAATTTTGATGAAATAAATAATTTGTTGAAATTACAGTGTTGTTTTATGATATTTATTTAGTTATCTTTCTCAACTCATTCATCATGGGATGAGCAAAATACAAAGGAAACCATCAACCACAGTAATAAACGCCCATAAATCTACTCAACTAATTCCTTGAATTTTTCTCTTGAAATACAAGTCTGTTTGAGAAGAGCCGATATAAATAACAAACCGAAAGCTGTTTATTATACCGCCATATAAAACACCGCAAAGCCAAAGACCTTTTGGTATGTGAAAAAAAACTGCGCCTCGTTATTCAACACAGCTTTCGGTATTACGCCGGTAACAAATGCTTTCTTGTTTAATTTATATTTTACCTGATGGTCAAGGACAAGGTCAAGATTTTGGTGAATTACTGAAAGTAACACTTCAAACTATGTTAAAAAAAAAGCAACGCTTTTCAACACTTTTTGCTGTTTTAAACCCTCTAGAACATTCCAAGAATCGATTTACTTGCGGCACCGGCGGCTATTTGCCGTTGTCCCGCTTTTTGGCGACTCTGTCCTCGTAATGACTATCTATGGTAATGACACACAGAAGGTCGACTCAGCCAAAAAAGCATAACCGCTGCGCCATGGTTCCAGCAAGTGCGCTTATGAGAGGCATTCACCCCCCTGGACATTCGCCATTTTCAATATTATCAAAGGGGATGCCTCTCAAAAGCACAGCCAATGAGAGCACGATTTTATATTCGGGACTTGAATTTGCCCCCCATTAGCCGCGTTCCCAGTTTTTAAACTCGATGCCTCCTCTAGTGTTATTTACAATCTCTATGCTTTAGGACTATGTTGTCAGCATTTTGATGACGAATTACGGTTACGCCAAAATCATAGGAAATACCAAGAAGTCGATCTTCTGTTTGTCTCTAATCTGTGATGCCATGGATAATAAAATAAATTTATTATCCATGGCGATACTAACGGAAAATACATGAGGAAAGACAAAGGAAATCACTACCGTGTCGGTGGTTTTATATGTGATAAAAAATGTGCCATTTACATAAACTTTAACTTCGATTTTCTCGGCTTAGACAACTTTTTTTTTAAAGTTACTTCGAGGGAAGAGCCTGGGAACGAGGTTGTGAACTCATAAGATTGGTTGTTTTTTAAGTCATTGAAAACACCCGCAGTTCGTGGTTTATCAGATGTAAAACACTCGTACTGCGCACTCGTTTTTTATATCTGATAAAACACCCCTGCTCGTGTTTTAAACAGTACTTCATCAACCAAAATACAAAAATAAATTCACTCAACACTGCATATACATTATCGGATGGTTTATTTTAATTTACATATTATATAGTTTAATATAAAAAACGTCACGTTTGAATGTGATGAGAGGTGGCAGTCACGCATGTTTCGGGGACATTTCAAGCTCTAGATTATCAAAATAAAACCTTGATGAGTGCTCCAACTTGTTGGGAAAGCATTAAGAACAGCGAACTAAAGTAGCGTGACAGTCAACTCTCATGCACGTTCATCCTCGTGTCATTCACGCATTAATTTACGTCCTTTCATTAATGTTTGTTCTTATGTGCAGGCGATCTAAAAAGAAATTGAAAAAAAGTTTGACTTCCCTTCGTTGTTCTGAGGGGGTAAATAAAGAGCTTAAGATGTGGTAAATCTAGTACACGGATGTGCCCAAAAACACGAATAAAAAATATGGATTTTTTGTCAACAAAGAAGGATAGAGGTGAAAAACAAATTTAAACTGATAACAAATCCAAAAGAAAAGCATAAGTAACTGTCTTTTTGTCACGCCCGCGTACTAGATTCAGCTCATCTTAAGTTCGCTATAAATACACGCACAAGGGCATTCTACAGTGGCGTTGGTAAAACAGTGGGAAGACCCTTACTTAATTTGTAAGTGAAATATAGCTTTGAACTTATAGAACGATCCAGTATAAATAAAGTTACTTTACTTAAAGTTAATTGTATTATACTAAGTGCTATTCGCTATCAGAGGTGTCTAGACAATCTTATTATAAAGATCAATGCCCAGCATAATTTGCGTAAGAGTTTATAAATAAATCTTTTTCAAAATTTAATTTTGTGATGGCCCTTTTACACACATTATACTGGCATTGATATTTATAATAAGATTACGATTCCTGCATGGTCCATCATCCCTCGTGTCTAGACACGCCAAACAGGAAACCACGCTTTGTTAGCACCTTCCGAGAAGTTCTTAAAGATCTGCGGAGGTGGCTAGACCTTGATTGGATTATACGTTCACACATGCACAGAATTTTCAATTTCAGGTAAACGTGCCAAATTTTGACTGTGCCAAACTCTGAATGACACAAACTTTCAGTTGGAGCATCATCATATATTCACTATGAATTTAACTGGGACCATTGACTTGCACAGTGTGAACAGATGGAACTACATTGATACTGGATAACTGTATCAGTTATGAACTACTCCCCGTATAGGTGCAGTAAAAGTCAACTCTTACTATACTTCAGTGTTGCAGAGATGGAAACCAGACTACCTAGAGAAAATCTATGGTATCTGGGGCATGCAAACTGAAGCATTCTGCTCACATGTGACTGGGATGAAATTATAGTCAGACAAAATCTCGAACGGTTAGTGTCAGTATAGGTAGAGACGAGAACAGACAGCTATGGTGTGAAGGATGTACTACTTCCTCAAAAATAATATAAACAGAAGCTCAACGAAGGGCCTTCGCTCGAAATGTCGACGTTCTGCTTATACTTTTCCGGTGGTTGCATGTACACCCTTGACACTGCAGCTGTCTATAACCAGACATGTGCATCTGTATTCCAGGAATGAAACTTGGTGTCAAAAGTAAAAGATACATGCACTAATCACTATGCTACAAACATGCTTATTGATATTAGTGCTAGCTATTGTCACAGCAGAAATTGAAATAAACAAATAAAAAATATCACCTTCATTTGCGCTTGGATTTTTTGTGCTCCTTCTTACCCTGTCTCCTCTTCTTCATTTCAGGACTGGAACTTCGGGAACTTGGGGGACTTTGTGATCTATCCCTTGGTGGCGATCTATCCCTTTCTTTCGGCTTCTCCTTAGCCTTTCCTTTTCGTTTCTTGGACTTTTTCTTCTTTCTAGTCTTACTGCTGTCCGAACTCTCACTGCCTTAAAAATAAAGGAAACATCAAATGTTATTTCACAAACTATTAAAAGACAACGAGAAACAACAACAAAGGTTGCAATATGGTACACATTTATAGAAACATGCCAAAATTTTCCAATAAACAGTATTAAAGACATTTGTTTATGTGTTCTGAAGGAGAGGGGGGCTCAACAAAATTTCTTGTCCTAAAGGAGGAGGGGCGTTTTAGGGAATGGGGTTACTTCACACCAGAGAGATGTACCTTTTTTGTCTTCGCGATCACTTTCCGAAGACTTACGATCAGACGAACTGGAACTTTGTTTCCTATGCTTCTTTTTCTTACTTCGGTTTTCGTCCGATTTTTCTTTTTTCCGACTTTCTCGTTTTTGGTCACTCTCCACCGACTGACTCCGATCTCGGTGTTTTTTCTTCGATTTTCGTTCGGGTTCCAGGGACTCTTCTGTAGAACTGCGATGTTTTTCTCGTTTCTCTTTTCGCTTACGACTTTCTTTTTTCGAGAACCTATCCCTACTACTACTAGACCTGTCACGACTATCCACCGATCTGTCACGACTACGCGCCAATCTATCCCGCTTTCCAGATAATTCTTCCTTCACCGGCGCTTCATCATCGCTATATTTCGACTTGTCCCGACTTCTTCCCAATTGGTCCCGACTCTCTCCCGATTGGCTCCGACCTTCTTCCAATCTGTCCCGCTTTCGAGACGATTCTTCCTTCACTGGCGCTTCATCATCGCTATATTTAGACTTGTCGCGACTTCTTGCCGATTGGTCCCGGCTTTCTCCTGATTGCTCCCGACCTTCTTCCAATCTGTCTCGTTTTCGTGACGATTCTTCCTTCACAGGCATTTCATCATCGCTATATTTAGATCTGGCCCGACTCTCTCCCGATTTCTCTCGCTTACTTGACGATTTCTTCGGACTTCGTGACCGTTCTTTCTGAGCTGACGCTTCTTCCCGACTATCGGGCGACAAATCTCGATCACGAGGAGATTTATGAGAAGACTTGTATTTCCCCCGGCTAGACAATAGTTCCTCGCTATAAGGCGACTCCTCCAGGTTGCGAGCAGACCTGTCCCGTTTACGAGACGACTTGCTCTCCTTATTCTTACTGTCATACGATGGTTCCCGACTTTCAGGCGACCTTTCTCGACTGTCTGGCAGCCGACCTTTAGCCGACTTTTGTTTTCTCTTCGACGATTTCTCGTCTTCAGATGGAGATTGTTCTAGAGCTTGGGGCGCCTTCTCTCGTTTATGACCCGATCTCTCTTTACTATCATAAGATGGTGCCTGACTATCAGGTGAGACATCCCTGCTATGTGGCAACATATCCCGACTTTTATCCGACTTATGTTTTTTCTTAGACTTCTTATCTTCATTAGATGGCGATTGTTCCCGACTTTGTGGCGACCTTTCTCGAATTTTACCAACCTTGTGTTTCTTCCTAGAAGACTTACCCCCATCATCTGGCGACGGTTCCCGACTTTCAGGCGATCGTTCCCGACTATAAGATGACCTACTTCGTTTTTTGCCCGACTTATCCCTTTTATGAGAAGACTTACTCTTACTACGTGAACTTTTTTCTCGACTATTGGGCGAACTATCCCGACTATGAGGCGATTTATCCCGATCATGGTGCGACCTATCCCGATCATCTAACGATCGATCTTCACCATTGGGCGACCTATCCCGATCACGAAACGACTTATCACGACTATGGGGCGACTTATCCCGACTTTTAGACCTATCCTGTTTATGAGAAGTTTTATTCTGACTATCGTACGATGGTTCTCGACTATGAGACGACTTTTTCTTCCGACGAGACGATTTATCCCGACTATCACGATCACGTTTTGATTTTCTACGTTTTTTGTCTTTTTTATCGCGTTCCTTCGTTGACGTTTCCTGAGCGCTTGATTCGCTTTCCTTCCCACCATCCTTTTCGTCTGCATCACGTGTGTCGATGACGTCTTTGTTTTCCTCTTCACTGGAAGATTCCGAGCCAGAACCGCGATCATACTGAACAAGACCTGCAATGAAAACGATATTAGAAAGCTTGAAAACTTTATTCTTATGATAGACAAACGTATACCAACCTACACGGAAAAAACGCCGAGCCCGCTGCTCAACAGGACTGAACAATGTTTTGCTGCCCACGTTGTTCACACTTGTCAACAATATTGAACAATATTGTTGAGCCTGAATCGTGTGTAACAACATTGTTCAATATTGTTGACAGCTATGAACAATGTGGGCAGCAAAACATTGTCCAATCCTGTTTTCATCAGTATTGCATCAACCTGAGCGTTTTTACGCGTGTAGGCTAACTTTATTTAAACTGGACAGTTCTATCAATGAAGTCGAATAAACTCTTCAATATCATTTCTAAACTGTCCTTCCGAAAGTGACAGTGTTACTACAGGAGGAAAACTAAACTAAATTTACTTAAACTGCACGATAACTCTAACAGTTCGAAAAACTTGATCGTTTCTGTGATCACAGTAGGATTTTTTTATCGGTTAAGTTTTGAAGGATTTGTAAGAAATATTTGAGGGAAACTGACTCGGTGTTTAACAGTGAGAATGTTCCTTCAAACATTTCTTACAAATCGTACAGAACTTAGAATTTACCTTTGCAAAATTCCTACTGTGATCACAGAAACTTTGATAGTGTAAACCAGGCTTAAAGTGTTCTCCCAAACAATGGTCTTTTAGAGTAGCCTCTTATCTTTTGTTCACCAAACTTTAGTTGACGTTATATAATTTGCAATATTGGCGCAATATAGCTACAGTAATTGGACCTTATGTAATGTAAACATAATTTAACAAGGTCATCTATCTATCTATCTATGTAAAGGTCATCCTTATTGATCCAGTGACAATGTTACTGCAGGAGGAGGGTTTGTTAGGGTCAAGCTCGAAGCATTCCTTTCACATGCGAGTTATGAAAAAATATAAGGCAACCGCATCTTGCCTGAATCTTGAAGATGAAGAAAATGATTATTTTACCTCGGCTCCCACTCAACTTTGCACCAGAACCATACGAGGATAATCGAGAAGCTGAAAAAGCAAATAGAAATAATAAGGGGAAATGTTCGTCCATACTCGTCAAAATAAAGTTATCACTTACTTTGCTGTTATATTCTTATGCTAAGCTTTTGTGAAATTCAAGTCTATTTTGATTCGATCACAATTTGTGAAAAGAGTTTGGCCTAATTCTGTGAGTCATGTCGGTTCTGCATCCTTTAAGGCGCCATTACACTATCAAAGTTTCTGTGATCACAGTAGGAATTTTGCATAGATAAATTCTAACTTTTGAAGGATTTGTAAGAAATGTTTGAGGGAACTTACTCAATGTTAACCGATTGAGTGGCAGCACTCTCCCCCTGTCGAGTAAAATCGTCTGTCGTTAGACAGAGTAAAATAATAAAGTAAGGCGCATTGTCACTTAAAGGTTAACCGGGAGCATGGGCAGATAGTATGATTAGCCAATTGAGGGCAACACTCTCCCCCTGACAAGTAAAATAGTCGGGCGTTAGATAGAGTATAAAATAATAAAGTAGGGCGCATCTGGGCGCATTGCCACTTAAAGGGTAAACACTAAGTTAGTTCCCTCAAACATTTCTTACAAATCCTTCAAAACTTAGAATTTACGTATGCAAAATTCCTACTGTGATCATAGAAACTTTGGTAGTGTAAACCAGGCTTTATAAACACAGGTAGTATGCAGAGTGCAGCCTAATCGTGCAAAGTAAATTGAAGTTGTGACGAACCTTTTCTTGCCGCTAAAGTTTCACGTGCAACCGCTTTTATTTCTTCACTCGTTACCGTTAATAAGACATCAGTCAACATTTTCCGTACCTTGATTAGCTGAAAATACAATTCAAAAGATTTATCATAGGAACATCGTCCACTCAATGGCCCCACTTGTACTTGAGATGGATTATTCGTCTGGACGAAGTAAAAAGATTGCTCGTCTGATCATGTGTCTGTGTACACGTGGAAAAATACGAACCATCCTGAGGAACATTGCATGCCTTAGCAAGATTGAGGAACATTTTCTCGGAAAATACCAGGCGCGATTTGTTCCTAGAATTCTAGCTACAATCTTGGACATAACTGGTTGAGACTCTATACAAAATTCTCATATTCTCATAATGAATGTTCATTAAAAAAGAAACATGTGCAAGAAATAAACCTTTTCCTTCTGCTTGTCTCCCTCGGACTTCCAGTTCTCATCATCTTCTGAGCGATGCTTCCTTGGCGATCTTTCATCGTCTGATTTCTTCTTTCTTGATTTGTCGTTGGTCTTCTCATCCTCGCTGTCTGATTGCGGCGCGAATCTTGACCTTCTCTAGAATCGTAAACATGTGGTTTGGTAAGGTTTTATTAAATGTCAAATCAAGAGATATACAGTGCTCTGTATCACCCTCCAGATACAAAGCCCATCCGCTTTTTAAAACTTATTCCTTTCGTGAATTCACAACCCTTAAAACAATATGTAAGTTGGTGTTATGTACTGATTGTACTCAGGTGAATATGTTTGTGATGTTACTCTGAGTGTGCATTCACACCGGGGAGGGCTGAAAAGTTTGCCTGACCACGGTAGGAATCGAACCCGTGACCTTGGGGATGCTAGTCCAATGCTCTACGTAAGTGAAATGAATTTGGTGGCAAACACTTGCCAAGTTATTACGTGAATTCTCTTGAAAATATCTTGGCAGTCCAGGTTATAAAGTTGTGACAAAAGGTTATTCTTACTTTGAGTCAGCGGCGGTGTACCTCAAAAATATAAGCAAAACTTCAACGAAATCAAGCAAAGGCCTTTCGTCAGGACGTTAGTACAAAGTTCTGACGAAGGGCCTTCGCATGATATGTCGAAGTTCTTCTTATATTTTTGAGGTAGTAGTAAATCCTTCACACCACAACTGTGTGTTACCATCTCTACCTACACTGGCGCAGAGATTTTCTTCTTACCTTGATCTTGAAGAAAGGCTTCTTTTCTTCAACCTCTTCTTTCACTTCATCCTTGACTTCATCAACTTTAACATCCTCTTGTTCAACAGCTGGAGGACTTGTTTCTTCTTCTTGTTGCTTGGCTAGCTCCCTCTGTTTCTCCTTCTCACGTTTCTCTAAAGCTTCTCGTATCCACTGAGGAATAGCCTTGCGTTTCACCGTCTCTAAATCATTGCAGAGAAAGGAAGAAATGAATACATAGAGTAAGTATATTTTTGGTAAATATCAAGATTTCGTTGGCATCTCACTCGATTGAATAATAGTTGAAGGGTATTGTAGATGGAAATGGACCATTTGCATTATAGACTAAATTTTGAAAAATGCAAAATGACTGAAAAACGGCAAACTTCGCAAGGCTATATTATCCGCATTTTACAACATTTCGCAACGAATTGGCCTTGGGAATATTACTAATTTTGTGATATATATATATAATTTACATATAAGTATTGTTCTGGTTCTATAGCATCCTAGCTCATCAAACTTCATAACTATAAGGCTACTAACCCATTTTGCAGAAATGATTCTTAACAAATTCATACTGTAAAATACAATACATTGAACTTGGTATAAAAAACATACCTGTTTCAGATTGTAGAACATGACTTGGTAAACTGCTCATTGGTATTTCTGTTTGTAACAGGGGCTTTGGTGGTTGATGGTATTCTGGCTGCCTACCTTGGTCAAACTGGTCAAAATGACCATACTGCTGTTGCTCACTATAATTATATTGCTGGTAATTGTTTGGCTCACTGGGATAGGGTTGCTGATCAACTACACCATGGTGGTTGAAGTTTGAAAATTGACCATGCTGGTCGTTAGGGTATTGTTCTGGGGGAAATCCACCATGAGGTGCTAGTTGTTGGTACCTACCATCAAATTGATGGTTTTCATGAAATGCTGATGGATGGTGGTTAAACTGGCCACCATGATGTTGAGCATGAAATTCACCAGGAGGAGGGTTGCCAAAGTGATCAGCATGGTTATTCTGGTCATCATGGTGATGATCTTCACCCTGATGATTTTGGAGACCGTCATTATGTTGAATATTCGGCAGTTCTGATTGGCCAGTATCGTCCTCCTCCATTGGGGCAACTTCAATGTTATCTGACGTTTGTTCTTTATGAAAGTTGGGACCAGGGTCCTCGCCAGGGGGGTACAGTTGCCCATTTCCTGGAGGTTCCGGTTCACTTTCATGAAAATCACCCGGGGGTTGGGGGGCAGGTGGGTTTGGGACAGGTGGGTTGGAGGCAGGTGTGTTGGGGGCAGGTGGGTTGGTGGCAGGTAGGTTGGGGGCAGGTGGGTTGGGGGCAGGAGGTAGACCAGGGGGGTTGGGTTCAGGTGGATGTCCAGGGGGATTAGGGGTAGGTGGAACATTTTCTGGGGGGAGAGGTGGGGCATTCTCTGGGGGGAGAGGGGGGTAGGTCTGTTGCTGGTGTGGCATGTGTTGATATTGTTGTGCATAATGTTGTTGGGCCACATGACGTTGCTGAGCCCACAATGCTGCTCGGGCTGCCCAACTTTCGGCAGAGCCTGTAGTAAACAGCAAAGATGTGGATAAGCAGATTTTCTGTTACACATAAGTACAATATACTCAATAAAGTTTATATTAGATTAGGAATTTAAATTACGGTTGGCTAGTTTTGTCCAAAATGGCTTTCATTGTCACATTTTTATATATTGCGGCAATGACCACAATCATGACGTTCAATGCTGACAATATGTCAAGGGAGAAACTACCTAAAATAATCTATTTTCAGACCTTTCTACCATATTTTTCAGGACACAAAACAACAACCACAGGATGTTTTTGCTAATATATCGAGATTTTTGGGACTCTTGCTCAATAGAACCAATAGTTGAAGGGTTTTTGTAGCAGGGCAAAAAAAAGCACAACCTGGAGACACAAATTTCCTGCAGACCAACAGAGTATTTTTGTGCTAAATCTGCATGTGCATAAACATATAGTGTTCTAGCTGACCATGGTTTTAAATTCAAGGAATAATGTCTGTCAACCATATGTTGTTGCGCCCATACTGGGACATGCGTGTTAAGGTTTCCTTCAAATTTTCAACAGAAAATCTTCATTCAATGCAGCTGTTTAACATTCCCTGCGAGTAGTTCTTGCCTATTTTTTCCACCCCGGTTTTGTAGATGGAAATTTTTGGCAGATTATATACTAAGCATAGTTATAGAGCAAACATTGTGCAATGTTAAGACCC
This sequence comes from Paramuricea clavata, assembly GCA_902702795.2. NCBI lineage: Eukaryota > Metazoa > Cnidaria > Anthozoa > Malacalcyonacea > Plexauridae > Paramuricea > Paramuricea clavata. Next base: position 21,004 of record CACRXK020000493.1, read on the forward strand.
ACCTTGTTCCTCCATACCATACATGTAATTGGTTGGCCACCATTGCTGTTGCTGTCCTGTTCCCCACATCACTCAATCACTGTAGTCAGGGTAGGAGATAAACGGTCCTTTTTTACATATCACACATTTTCTAGGGACTGTATGGGGTGTGCAACTCACCATCAAAGTTAGTTGTGTCAACCCGAATTCACCACCATGTCATTTGTGGTAACGAACATGGCATTTTGTGTGTGTGTGCTTGCTGGTTTATGTTAGGACCATTTATACAAGTGAAACTAAGCTGCAGCTTCAATAACTTGCAAACAACTAATATAAACAGTTAAACGAAAATAAACAAAATAGTAACAAACACATTAAAAACAATAGATAACCAGCAGAGATACCTCATTATCTACTGTTTATCGGCACATGAGAAGCACATAGGCCGCAGCTTATTTAGGGATGGTCAACAAATTTTTTTTCGTCCAGCTTCATGGACTTGTTCCACAATTTTGGGACGAAATCCACTGTCCACCAGGGGCCTCGGAGCCGGGGGGGG
>CACRXK020000493.1:21629-79229 GCA_902702795.2 Paramuricea clavata
GGGGGGGGGGGGGGGGGGGGGGGGGCAATCAGGGCAAGTGCCCCCCCACTTTTTTAAAAGTGAAAAAAATGCCCTTTTTTCTGGGCTAAAGTGCCCCATTTAAAGAACGAAAAAAGTATTTCTTGACTTAACGCAATCTTTTGCTGGAAAGAAAGTGCCCTCTTTGCAGTAGTAAAGACTCTGTAAAGTTCCAACATTGTAGAGACTCCATATTTTCAAAAATTTTCGTTCGGCTCATGAAGGACATAAAATTGTTTGATTTTGGTTGTATACAAAAGTGCCCCTTTTGGCCAATGCCCCTCCACTTTCGAAATGCTTCCACGGCCTCTGCTGTCCACAATCCCTTAGCCTAGCTTTCAACCCCAAGCTTGTGTTAGCCATGGCTTGCAAACAAATTGACTGTTTTTACAACTTGTTTGCAATTCATTTGAGCTGCAGTTTATTTGGGCTACGGCTTATTGTCACTCGTATAAACGGCCCTATTGTTCTTCATACATGTCCACCAATAACTCATTGTTATGCATTTATCAAATCAATGCATCACATATAAACATCTTACTGCAAAATAACACATGCACAACTGTATACAACATTACAACTGACACAAGACATCATTCATGCACTTAGCAAGCCTAACACTCAATTTTTATCTTTAAAAAGAATAAAAACCATCCATATGCATTCACACAACCACAAGTTTCACACATAATAACAAAATAAACCTATTTTATGTCTAAATATTTAGGTCACATGAGCTCATACATCGAACATCACAAGTTTACAAATAAAAATCAATGCTTTATTTTGACAAATTTATAGCAAATAACTTCTGCTCATATAAACCAAATCCTCAAATATCCTCGCACGTACCTTACAGGGTTATTTTCCACGTCTTTAGTGCATAAAATCAATGAAATTTCTTGTAAATTTATAAAATGTTTGAAAATTGAAATAAACGCAAAGCACATTGAAACACCAGCCAACCCAGCAAAGCATGACGGGTGCGCACACTGATCTACAGTCACTTCCTTAGAAAAAGCTCGAAAATTCCTCAGATTTCCTTAAAATTCCTTAAATTGGTAGAAATTACTACAAGGCCTGATCACAAGCACGCTGATAGGTTCACGAAAATTAAGCAGTTTGGTCATGAGCATATTACAGCACGTATCTCATAAGCATGCTGAGAGGTACACGAAAAAACCTATATGGGGTTTCTCGTAAGCACCTATATAGGGTTTCTCATATACCCTATATAGGGTTTCTAATATACCCTATATAGCCTAATAGGGTTTCTCATATACCCTACTGAGGGTTTCTTGTAGTTTGGTCACAAGCATGAGAATATTACAGGACGTTGGTTCATTTATGGTAGCCTGCGAATACAGCCAGCCTGATTCACTATATATGGGCGTGCTTATGAGAATCCCTATATGGGGTATCTCATAAGCACGCTGATAAGTAGACGAAAACTATGCATATTACAGGACGTTGGTACAAATATAGGCGTGCTTATCAGAATCCCTATATGGGATTTCTCATAAGTAGGAATCTACCGTTGGCTTTTGTCCTGGGTCAATATTTATGGAGAAAAGCGTAAAAATATTTCAAAGTATTGTCACCGAATAAAGGATTAAGATCACTAGTTCAGCTATGATCAATTTGCTATGTTCATGAACACGTGGTATAGTGGTAGAAACTACAGACGTCAAATGAGTATTATTGGTCGATTTCCGCCGAAGAAATTTTTTATATTTTTATAGCACCAAGAAATATTTGGAAATTAATTCTTTTCTTTTTTTTCTCCAAAAATATTCAGACAGGACAAAAGCAAACGGTATATTCCTACTTACTTTACCCAAAAGAACACATACAAGCATACTGAAATCTGGTGAAATTTTGGTCATAAAATTGAGGGCCTGCCAGGGGGGGGGGGACGGATATTAAATGGTAGCCCATTTTTGGCAAGATGGCGGCAAAATCAATAAAAATTTTGTCAAATTTTAGACGTTTTTGCGCGATTAGAAGCGTATTTTTCAGTTACAAGAGAGCTTGTAGCTCGTATGGTAAGATGGGCATGTGTTGTGACTGTTTTGGTCTATTGACGTTTGTTATTTTTGGAGTTGTGGTGCTTTTAAATGCGGGAAGGAGTGAGTGACAAAAGTTGAATTGGGTTTGGAATAGACTAGAATTTATATTAATATTATTGGTATTATTCCGGCCTACACTCAGGCTTATAGTAACCTTAGTCAATCTACAGATTGTCATGCTTTCATGCCAACATTTTTCTCTCAAATTATAAACATTTTTTTACTATATCACAATAGCCAGATTTATTAATGGGTATCAAGCATTGGATATTCACATAGATTTGAAACAAATATAATTTATGTCAAAGGCCAGACAACAGTTGACGATGAAGAAGTGTTTAAATTCAGTGAACTTTGCAGTGAATTCTGGGATATCAATGGTCCCTTCCAAGCATTACACACAATGAACAGACTCAGAGTGCCATTAATCAGAGATGCTCTGTTACGGGATACTGAGGGAAAGATTGGTACCAAACCATTAAAAGATAAAAATATCTTAGACATCGGTTGTGGAGGTGGAATTTTATGTGAGGTAATAAAAAAAATAAACTGATGGCAAGCATCTAGTTAACTAGGGTGAAAGATGAGTATTTCGATAGTCGGTCTAACAATAATTGTGCTTACTTTAAAGACCATGTCAAGTCCGTTCTGCGCATCAATTCTGTTCATAACAAAGGGGGACCCACAGATATAAACATTGCCCAAATTTTGCGTCATTCGAACTTTTTTGAATTGAAATATACTCTAGTTTATATTCGTTTACAATAGCGAACCAGAAAAGTGTTAGATATTCAGTTAGTATATCTTATTTTACAAATATAGCAGTCTATAAGTCTCATGAACATCGGTCTAACAATATATTTTTCTATAGCCCCTGGCACGTCTTGGTGCAAACGTGATGGGAATCGATGCGTCAGCAGAAGCTATCTCTGTAGCCCAGCATCACGCCAAACACGACCCTGAAGTCTGGGAAAGAGTGAACTATAGATGTATGACTGCAGAAGATTTAGTTAACCAATCAGATGGCTTTGATGCTGTAGTAGCTTCAGAGGTCATTGAGCATATTAATGACCCAGAATTTTTTGTGGAAACATGTGCACAACTAGCAAAGGTGAATGCATATGACTGCAAACCAATTAATTTAGTAATTTGAGTTGGAATATATAATTTGAGTTCAGTGTATCATTTAAAAAGTCAAACCTTGAAAAAATTTAACAATCCCATTTCAACTTCTTTGATTCAGCCTGGAGGCTCACTGATATTGACGACTATCAACAGAACACCACAGTCCTACCTCCTGGCCATCCTTGGTGCGGAGTATGTACTCAATATTGTTGAACGGGGCACGCATGACTGGAATAAGTTTGTTCCAGATGATCAACTGGCTTCGTTAGTTATATATAGTAAGTGTGTGAATTATAGGGTTCATTTATTTGTGGAAGGCAACACAATTAGGTCTTCTAGTTTGAATTTTTTTCCCGAAAGGGGTTTATTATACGGCTTGCACATTTATTCCTAAACATCGCTCATAAGTCATGTTTTAAATCTATTGCAGATGGTTTTACTATTCATATGATTCAAGGACTGTGTTATAATCCATTCACGAGACAGTGGTCGAAACTTGGTGATACCAGTGTAAACTATGCCTTGGTTGCACAGAAAGAGTTTGTGTAGCCAGAGGATGAAAATGTTGAAGTTTCTTGAGATAATTATTCCCTTAGTAATCTCTATAACACCTGGACTCCTGGAACATTGGGCCCATTGTGAACTCTCTATGGACCCAAGGGCTACTGGTATATGAAGCTGAGGGCTACTGGTACCGGTATATGAAGCTGACAATAATTATAGAAGACTTTAATTTGTGAATACTATAGCTAAATATACTGTAATATTTGAACTTCGCACATCAATTAGGACAGAAGTTATGACCTTTGAGAATAATTGTTGGAATAAAATAATTAAACTCAGAAGCTTTGTGGGTGAAACCTTGCACTGGAGTTGTGCGGGAAACTAGCACATTCGTAGCAACGTGCCAACGTTTAAACTACAAAGTTTCTGGGTTTTAGTTTTTGCAAAAAATATTCCTCCATGACAACTTCAAGGGGTTGCACTTACCTCGATCAATTTAAACTTTCCGTTATTTTCAGAGGAATTAATATTGCATAGCCTAATTATAATATTCAACGCATTTGAGAGTTGGGGGCATAAATTTGTGGGCATGCAGGCTGTCAGATTCGTGACAACCACGCGCGGCTCCACGAGTCATGCACGAGTCGATGATGGCGGTGAATGGCCACAATTTAGAAAATAACACATGTTCAAATATTGAAGAAGATGAAGAATTAGTCTTGAACAAAGTGCGTAAAAAACTTTATGCGGGATGTCAAGATTGTCCTCTAAATGGTTCTGTTGAATTAATACCGCAGTTTGAGGATTTTGGACCGAGGCTCATAAGAATTCGCATGAATGATCAAATTCGTGAACTTCAGACCGTTCTACGTGACCCGTGAGTAACTTAATCTAGACTGGGTCACATTATGATCTTTTTTATCACTGATTTGCTAATAAGTGTGCTTGTGTATCATTTAATTCATATTTATTTGATATCATGATAATCTAGTTATATAAAAACATGTCCTATATGATGGCATTTGGCAACATTCCATAAATTAAGTAAAATAAATAAAGTAATAAAGTAGGGTGCAAATACAGCTTATAGGCTGTTTCCATTCCAACCATATTGTAGCATAGTATTTTCTTTTGTGTCAATGTTGTTCGATGGCAGTGCTCAACGAACAAAAGAATATGCTATGCTTCAACATGATAAGCTTGAAGTGGAAAACGTTAACAAGGTACATTGTCAGATTCTACCAATGTGTTCTGTTAACCCATTAATCTGCAATGTACCCTACTTTATTATTTTACTCTGTCTAACACCAAACGATATTACTTACATCAAGGAGAGAGTCTTGCACATTAATGGATTAACTTTATTTGTTTTTTATAGAAAAACTGGCAGAGGTGATTTTGTGTTTTATGCTGATCGACTGGTAATTACTGAGCTTTATTTAATCAAACTGAAAAACTGCTTTCTTACACAGAAATGATAATTCTTGGTGCTGTAAATATTTCATGTAGATTCGATTGGTAGTTGAAGAAGGTCTAAATCAACTCCCATATGAAGAAATTACAGTAACAACTCCAACAGGTTAAATGAAAACGTTGATCTTGAAATCCACTTGTTTGTGTCTACAAGATGGCATGTGAATTGCATGAGATACTAAATTGTAATATATAACACTATTTGAACAGGAGGGACATATCATGGCCTAAAATTTAAGAAAGGAAACTGTGGAGTCAGCATCATGAGAAGTGGTATTATGATGGTTTACTGTTTATATATACAGCTAATTCAAAAAAGATTGTCCTTTGCAAACCGTAAACTCTAAATCTTAAACTCTAAGCGCACAAAGCATAATGGGAGTAACATTTAATCAGTTTAGAAATCATATATGGGGCCCATTTCTTAGAGACATGGTAAATATCTCCTTACAGAACAATTCATTCACAAATAGTTGCAATATTCAACTACTAAGCTTGAAACTTATGCTCCCATTAAGCTTTGAGCGCTTAGAGTTTAAGGTTTAGAGTTTAAGGTTTGCAAAACAACCTTTTTTGAATTGGCTGTATATACAAGTTATCTGTATTTGCAAAGCCAGGGTTGTATTGGTAGCATCTATAGGTGCTCCTTATCACAGGCTGATACTTTACGACTTGCTGTATGTTAATCCCTGACCAAATGAGGATGAGAGTGCATGAGAGTTGACAGTCACACGACCTTGGTTAGCTGTTCTTAATGCTTTCCCAACACTATCATGTATTTTATTTAAGTTGAAACATAGTTGGAACACTCATTGACCTTAATCTAGAGCTTGAAATATGTCCTCTGTAACAATGTGTAATTGCCAACTCTCATTTGAATGACCTTGTAGGAGAAGCGATGGAGAAAGGTCTACGAGACTGCTGTCGTTCTATTCGTATTGGAAAGATTTTAATCCAATCTGAGACAGCTTTATCAAAACCACAGGTGAGGCATGTTTCTGGTTTAAAAACCTCCAAATGCATGCTTTTCATGGAAAACACAACCCAAAGAGCCAACTCGAAACCTAGCTGCCAATAGATATCAGTCTTGATGTATTTGTTTCTTACATAGGTATACTATGCCAAATTCCCATTTGATGTTGAAAAAAGACAAATTTTACTCATGTATCCACTTTTAAGTAAGTAAAGTGCAGTTCTTGATTGCAACTTATTGCTTGTATACAAAGAAGTTGAAATTGATGTCTCTAAATCTCGTGCTCTGATAATAATATGTCTATTGTAATTTTGTTCCAAGATACGGGTGCAACTATTATTGAAGCTGTCAAAGTCCTTGAGGAACACGGTGTGCAAGAAGAAAATATTATATTTCTTAATCTTTTTGCCACGCCTCACGGTAAGTAGTTGTTAAAGGTAATAACATATGAATTATGTAGATAATCCATTGGATGATTGAGCCATTTATTTCCAGCATTTATCAGACAAACTATCCTTCCTTGCAGGTGTAAGGAATATTTTAAATCAATTTAAACAGTTGAGAATTTTAACCTCTGAAGTCAGTCAGGATATAATCTTGAACTTTGGACGGAAATATTTTGGAACAGAGTGACAATATTAATATAGTGTTTATAGAGGAATACCGTGTATATATAGATATATATTCAATATTATTGCAGTGTAATATTAATGAACGACTGAATTTTCATTCCTTACCCTAAAACTTGGTGCAGTCCAGAACGTGTTTTGTAAAAAATATTTTGAAAAATGTATGTTTGTTTTGTTGAAAATATTTGCCTTTTCCACATTTTATATACAGGTGCCAATCCAGGCTCAATTCTGATTAGAAATGTAAAATAAAGTGATGTAATGATTTGTTGGTAAAATATAATCAATAAACTCTTCCTTGTTGTCAAAACTTTGACTTAACGTCATGGTACTTTAATCTTGTAAAGGTAGTTCAGACACAAACCACGCCAGCTTATTGTAGAATTTTACTGTCACTGAACCGCCACATTCGAAATAACTTTCATTCAGTTAATGGTGTCCATACTATGTAAATTAATAAATAGATAGATATGTAGATATCTAAACTATGTTCAAATTCAAGCATACTAAATTAAACCATTGTAAAGCCAGCTTTAAAAGCAGTTGATCACTCACTCTGCCAAGGCACCCATTCAATGATACGTTCTAACCCTGTAATCATTGTGACCCTTCTTCGATTGACAGCCATTTTGAAAGGAGCGATCCTATTTTCATTTCGAAAGCCATCTCTGAGTTTCAATTGAAATTCATTGCCCAACACTCTAACAGTCGGCAGTTTAGGGGATTCGGTGGGGTCATACCCATCCTCGACCGCCTTTCTAATGGCATAGGTGTGGAATAACGCCCGTATGAAATCAATTAACTCTGTGGAGTTATCGATGTATTCTCTGACACCGGTTCCACCATCTCCGACCTGTTGAGGATTCTTGGTATCTTCCATGGCTGTTTTTCCCAATTTAAAGCATTCTGAAAATGTGTCAGAAATACCAGTGACGTCTGCTTCGGGGCAAAAATCACGTGTCCAATTTTGGGTCTCCGTCACAATGGTTGCATAAGGGTTTCCGTGGTTTAGCTTCTGAGAACAGAGTTTTAGTAAATCTGGGAGAATGATATAATCTATTAGGTTTGTAGTTAAAATACGATCATATTTGCTTTCCTGGTCAATATATTGCTCGATGACCATACAGTCGCAGAGGAGTATTTGAAAACGGACTTGCTTGCTGGATAATTTTCTCATCACCATTCCCAAAATATTTTCGATGTATGCACCATACATTGCAACCAACGAATTCGTATGCTTGAATTTCTTCACTTCTATATAATCCCAGCCAACGAATGGTAAGACGTCTGAGGGAATGGAGTAGAAATAGTGTCGGCTTTCTTTAAACTTATGATATCCCGTCAAAGTGGGGTTTTCAGCAAATGCAGGCATCTGGTTGCGTTGAAATGTGCCATGTTCCATCCATTTCCTTGCTGACTTCAAATGCTCTTGTGGAATAGTATTGAAGTATGTTTCCCTTCCGTGATAACTTCCTGCGTCTAAGTTGAACTCTCTTTGGCGTTCTCTTCGAATCCACGTCGTTCCTTTTACCTTAGTGAATTAAGAGATTCTACTTACAATAATTTGTCTTTCGCAAGTTTTCTAGCTAAATAAACACACTAACTCTGTTTTTTTAATACTGACTAGCGCTGTCAGTTCTAAACTGTTCCTGCCAGTAAATGCCATTCCCAATTTTCTATACCTGTAGTGTTACTACAGGAAAAATCCAGCGTTTTCCACTTCAAATGTATCGTAGCATCATCTTTTGTGCCCATTAGTTCCACTCTAGTGCTCAGAAAACAATGAAATACGTTACGATGTGTTTGAAGTGGAAAACAGCTTTAAACATAACTTTATACTGCATAGCTCTACCAGTTTTGTCCAAAGCTAGTGTTCTCCAATCGTTCTTCTTGGAGGAAACTTAACTAAATTCTGTCAGTTCTACACTGTTTCTCCCTAGAGTAGAGGTCTCGTGAGGATTCAGTATTGTTATTACCTTCAGGTTGTGCCATCTTATCCAGACAGTCTTTAACTCCTTTAAATGTGCGTCATTAATGCTAATCAAACCCGCTGTTTTGGTCGTCAGATCAGAAGCACACGGGCAGTCAATGAGGGCACGAAGACACAAGAGTAGATATTTGTATGTCGGTTCGCTCAGTAATATTGAGTACCACACTTCTGTCACCATTTTCTCAACGCCTGGTTCACCTGTGTTTTAAATAGTTTAAAATATAGTGAACAATTTTTAGGCAGGGATTTACTGTCAATAAATTTACCGTTGAGGTTTTAGGTTAATACCCTAATCATCCAAGGAGTGTTTATGCTTGTATACCCACCCAATTTACCCATATACAGTACAGCGTGTCCCAAAAAAAACGAAAACTATTGAAATCACTATTGTTAAAATTTGAATGCCCTTCCAAACAGCTGAACGTAATGATGCGTAAAATATTGACAAGATGCATGTATTAAAATTTAGTTAAAAACATCTTGTAAAGTGTGCGATTTTCTGCTCTTGGGAATTTAAAGCAGCTTCTTAAAGCTTCTTAAGCAGTTTCTTTATGCGTAAAATTTACTTGTGTAATCATTTATGCACTCGTGGAAACCAACAGAGTGATAAGGCATTCAAATTCTAACAATTAAATTGTTATTGGTGATTTCAATGGTTTTCTTTTTTTGGGACACCCTGTACAGTATATCATGTTTACCATTGGTTGTCCTTTATTCCATTCTATACTTACACTGGCAGAACAGTGTTAACTAGCCATGTGAGTTTAATATCTCAAAATGTGAACTGGTTGACAATAGGCATAAACATACGTTAGCTGATTATGTACATTACCGTATTTTTGGATTAGATAGAGGCGTTTATTTGAGGGCGGCGTTTATTCGAGAGAGGCGTCTAATCGAGTAATTACGGTTGTTGAGTCAAGTGATTGAGTCTGTGACTTTGTGGACTTTTACGGCGTTTTTCACGTAATCACTATTAAACTTACCCTTAATCAGCATGTAAATGAATAGTACGAGTCTGGCCAAGATGCAGCTTTCTCTGTCATTCAATGTGAACATAACAACATGTCCGTACGTGTCTGGTAACAGGGCACAACTCAGTGCAACATTTCGGAAATCACCAACGCCGAGAAACAAAACTTTCAAATCAAAACTGTAGTCACCGCCTTCATTCTCGAGCAAATTGACGCCGTCAAAAGCAGGATAGTTTCCCCAATAGTAATGCTTCGGGTAGACTATTTGCCTATGAGGTGCATAATAAGCAAACATTTTCTGAACGAGTCCTTCTATCTTGTCTTTAGTGCTGCTGCAGTCGGACTTATGTGCCTTTCTGTGCGATTTTTGGCATTTAATATCGCAATAGTATACTCGATAGCAACCAGTACATGCCCGTAAACCCGAACCGCTTTTTCTACATGACGAACATGTTTTGATGATGGCCACCGGGTGGCACTCAGCTTCGTGACGAAATTTATCATTTCTGTGGCAGGCATTGCTGCAGTACTTAGCAATATCGCAAGCACGACAAGTTACGCTATTGCCAGTTTTTCCACAACGCCAACATTCAGAGAACCTTGGCATTTTAACTGGAATAGGTACTTGTGTAGTTGTAACTACGGAAGTGATATTATGGTTGAAACGAAAGCAGTTCTAGTCTAGGTGGAATTAGCATAATCTCGTATTACACACTTCCAAGAAAATGGAGTGAATTGAACAAAGTGAAAGCTCTCAGCTGTGTCGAATTTCAACCGTGAAAAAGCTTATATATCTGATGCAAAATCCTGCTCATTTATTTGAACTTTAAGCTTACTTTTCTCACTAAATACCATTCATGTCTCCAAGATTATTGAATATACTAATTAACATTTTCATCGAACCGAATCACAAGCTATATACAGCATTAGTGTCGGTGTTGTGTAAGATATACAACACTTGCATTCAGCCCTTTGTTTATTGTTGTCCAACAATATAAAAACAAAAATTTAGTTTCAAATTTCACATTTTCTCCGTGCCCTTCTTTCCTAGAAAGTATTTGACTTTAACAAGGGTGGGTTCTCAGAAACGGGCAAGAGAGACAGAAAAGCGCAGAGACATTGACTTTAATAACTGATCACATTAAAATGGCAAATGGCAATCTATTTTTCAACCTCGTTCCCAGGTTTTCCCCCTGTTCATCGTAGTATGATCGTAATCCTCTGATCGTAATCGTACGATGCAAATGACAGTCCAAAGCATACATTCCAGTTATAAATACAGCTCATCGTTTTGAAAAGGTGTCCGCTGGTCATATTCTAGAACATCCGAGGCGCATGTTTCATCTTTCTTTCAAAACATTTTGAAAAGAACCAGGAAGGCACATAATATATTTGGCGAATTTGAAATTCATTCATCAACATGAGTGATAAAATTATTTTATACTGGACATCTGTAACCAGCAGTTTAGAAGTAAGTTTATATATTTTTGTTTAGGACATAATAGTGTCATATTTCAGCCTCAATTGCAAAGCCTCTTTAAATAAATATAGGTATTTTAATGTCAGCTTTTTAAACAGTTTGGTAACTTTTTTAATGTAATACAGGAATGCTTACTTCCATAGTGTAACGGGTGTTTTACAACATATAACAAAGTTTCTTGGGCAACCAGTTAAGATGATTTTTTGTGCATATTTTGTATAAAGTTTTAAGATGGGTGTGTCGTGCTATTTATGTAATTTAATATGCATTGGTATTTCACTAGAAACGGGTGTATTTATATCAATTGTTAATTAAGAGGAAGGTTTATATTATCAATATGTCAGCTAATTGGAACTGTCATGAAAATGATTGATTTTATATGCAATTACTTTTGAGATAAAGTTGATTATTGTTAATATTTAAAATGGCAACAAATGCATAAAATAGTTTATGTTCATCATACTTGAACATATATGGTAATATTGATACAAGAAAGTACAAAACTTGCAAAGCCTACATAACATAAAGTATGGTGAAGTTTGCCTTCTGATTATGATCATGTGAATGACATTAGGGGTCAATGTCGTCAAGATAAGAGTGTTAACACTCAATGGGTCAACCCTCATTCAAAGGCAATAAAAACCAACATAAAATGATTATGTTTTGTGCCTTGCTTATGTGATGGGCAACCACCTCACACAATATGGTTGATAGCAATATTTTTTTAAACATTTTTTACAATACCAGAAATCTCAACAACTTAACAAAGCCCGTCTAATTCGATCACAAGCACTGAATTTTATAATAATACACAACAATTGATTACATTGGCCGGCTTTATTCAGTTGTTGACACTTCTGGTATTGAACTTGTGACCGTGCCTAAATGTCAAAAACAACTATTGCTATCAACCTGCTATTTTTATTGTTTTATTGTGAAGATTAAAAAAGAACAGCAAAGAATTGAAATGGTCTTGTCTGGCAAGAAGATTGAATATGAAAAAGTGGACATTTCATTAGTCGAAGGTGCGAAGGAAAAAATGCGAGAAATTTGTGGAGAAGGAACACTTCCTCCACAATTGTGCAAGGGTGACACATATCTTGGGGTGAGTTTAAGAATGCTACTATGTTATTTGTTTTCACTTTTGCTGTTTGTCATTCAAAAACAAAAACAACATCAGGGCATTCCGAGACTGCATGATGGTGTATCTCTGCCAACAAAAGTTAATAAGCAAGTGCCCATTACCAAATTCTATGCTTGCTGAACTCAGATTTGTGTGATTTTCAACGGGACTGTAGTTAATTGAATACAAGTTCTTTTCCATAAAAACTGGAGGCCTGAGTAATGTTTCCTACAACCCAAATTGATCTTCTAATTTCTGAGGCCTAATTTCTCAAAAACATTTCCCCGAACCACATCCTAGTTCAGTGTATGTGGAGGTTCATCAACCCTTGGTCATGCTTTGGGATGCAATCCTTGACAAGTGTATAATAACTAGGAGCTATGTAAAGCAGTGTACTGTAGTAGGGGCTAAACACTGGCCCTGGCAGGGTTCCACCAAAAACATTCAATTACAGTACACAAGGTCTATAAAGCTATTAGTGTACCATAATTGAAGTTTTTGAGTGAATGAAGAAAGAGTCCCTATCCTTGTATCACTGATCTATAGATATTAAGTGTTATGTACCCTTCCAGAGCGTTCAACACACTTGGTGTTAAAAGCCAATGAAGGATCATTACCCCACACCACGATAAAAACTTATTTCCGAGGTTTGCAACCAACATTGTGATTGGACAACTTTATGTTTTGTTCTTGTTTGATCGCGTGGCAAGATCGTTGGATCGCAGGATATGCAAAATTACCTTAAAATTAACGAAGTAAACATTTCTTTAAATTATGTTCTGAAATGTTTACTTCGTTAATTTTAAGGTAATTTTGCATATCCTGCGATCCAACGATCTTGCCACGCGATCAAACAAGAACAAAACATAGAGTTGTCCAATCACAATGTTGGTTGCAAACCTCGGAAATAAGTTTTTATCGTGGTGTGGGGTAATGATCCTTCATTGGCTTTTAACACCAAGTGTGTTGAACACTCTGGAAGGGTACATAACACTTAATATCTATAGATCAGTGATACAAGGATAGGGACTCTTTCTTCATTCACTCAAAAACTTCAATTATGATACACTAATAGCTTTATAGACCTTGTGTACTGTAATTGAATGTTTTTGGTGGAACAATGATGAACAATGTATATGGTGGAACAATGTGATTGGACAACTTTGCATTTTGCAACGGTCATTTTCTCTTTGGGGGGGTGAATAGGTTTTCAGATTGTCGGATTTCACAGAAGAAATTGTTCGGAATTTGGATCTGGCAAATATTTTACACAGATTTGCGGATCTTATTAATACAGCGGATTGCGGATTTATCTAATATTTTGACTCGGATTGTGGATTTAGCTTGCACTTTAGTTTGGATCCTGGATTGTGACTTCATAGTAGAACTTTTAGTGGATTCAAATTTAGACAAAACCATTGTCGGATCACAGATTTTGCTTCAAATTTGGGGGTGGATTTGTATACCCCTATTTGGGTACCCCCCCCCCTCTCTCTTTTGTGTTGAGTCATAACAATTAATAACAAACCAAAATAAAGTCACAAGGACAAATATTTTGCCCATTGTTTGACAAATTAAAGGTATTTTTGAACATTGTGTATATACATTATAATCATACAATAAGACAAAAACTGAAATATATTTACAAAGATGACATTAAACATGCAATGATGTTAATAATTAATATACCCAAAAATTATTTCAATATTTACCTAAAAAATTATACACCAATCAACATTGTGATATTATTTTCCTAATATATTTATCTCAATTTTAGAACTATGCTCAGTTTGATGCAGCAATTGAAAATGAAGAACTCGACAAGTTTCTTAAACTTTAAATTTAGTAAAATCAATGTTGTCTATTGAATTGTCTACTGTCAATAGTACTTTATGAGATGACATCTTTCACAATAATGGCAATATAGAGTCCTAATGTAATTGTAAAGTATTTACACACTTACAGAATGCTTTCTGCTATAATTAGATACATATAGTAAGAATAAAGCAATCAACTTAGATTTTGTAGTAAATTAAATAATCAATTGTCTTAAAATCAAATGTGATGTAGCTCCATAGATAGCCCTATCAGTTCTAAACTGTATGCCATTGAGGTCCAGTAAGAATTATCTCTTATTGCTCCAATGTTACTAATATACTCTAGATCAATTCTGTTCAAACCATTCTTTCAACAGGTACAGTGAGGCCATCCATAGTGGTCCAGTGTTACTACAGGAGGAAATAAGAGAACCCAGAACTCTAACAACCACAAGCAACTATGTCACAATACTCTAAGATACTAGACATTACATATGTGATATCAAATGTTGTTTGTAATTGCTTAATGCTCAGGTCCAGAGCTGTCAGGAAGTTCGTCCATTGGTTCAAACGTACCAAATGTGGACAGACTATTGGGTTCACCAGAAGCATCGCTAAATATAGCACTTTCTGAGGTTTTATAGGACCTGGGAGCAGTTGCCATTCTTTGTAATTGACCAGCACTTGCCGAGTTAACAATTTGCCGGGATAGCCCTTCCTGGATACCTGGGTTAACCACGGGGTTAACCAATACAGTATTGTTGGGTTTTTGGGAAGCCAAATTCCCCCGGATGCAGAAGCCGATGACAAGCAGAAGTGCCAAAATCTCTAATGTGATAATGAACACCTTTATCGAATCGCTGATATGCTGTACATCATTCCTGAACACAATTGTGGCAATTATAGCAATAAGTAGCAATACTATTATTGGTGTATAACACGAAGGCACGCGCCGACATACGCAGTTCAAATACCCACAATCGATTTTACATACGCCCGTTTCATCGTATAACACAGGACTTCCGCTTTTATTAACCAAAGGAATTTGTTCCCAAGATTCGCTGAAATCGTCGAGAACTAAGCGAACATCATCGGTTTGGAATTCCTTTTTGATGTAGTTATCCACTACTCGAACTAAATCTTTCCTGCGCGGTCTTAACTTTCGAATTAAATTGCGAAGATTTCCAATTTTTTCACGACTGATATAATCCTGCGTAATCATGTAGTCGAACAACGCAAGTCCGTCGTTCATATTTCTCCTTATTCCCCCTGGCACGTTGTAAATATGAATAAGACTTCGTAGGTTATCGTCTGTTAGTTGGTGGCTAATTTCGTTCAACAATAGTCGAAAAGAATCCATTCTTTGAACTTGCTCGCCCGTTGCTTGTGCTGCCAAGGTCGAGTGCCTGAACGCAACTGAACCAGTGTACCAATGCTTTGTTTTTATAATTTCTAAGAATAATTTGGGAAATTCCCTCACAACCTTCTTCGCAGAATCCACTTAAACTAATAATAGCCAATGATCTTCCTCATTTTATTCACATGATGCGCACCTGACCTTGTTTCGTATTCTTTTCATTCTTTTATATTTTTCATGTTTATTTCTTTTGGGTATATTATTCAACGAGTATTTTGAGTTAGATTAAATAAAAATAACGTTTGTGGTAACTCGAGTTTTCTGTGCAAATGCTTCAATATTCCGATAATATTCAGACCGGAAATCGCTTTTCTTGAAAACTACGAGAAACCACCTTAACTGAAAAACTGCTTGGGAGATTTTAACTTTTCATCTTCGACGAAATACAGTAGCAAAGATTTGACCAAAAAATATTCTTCCAACAGTTTTTGTCACGTTTAAAAGTCTCCTGATTGGCCAATATCCACCAATCACAGGCGAAAGCTAGAGCGGGATAATTTTACGTGGAAGAAGTTTGGGGCATTTGGAACATGTCGCCCTTTGGAAATAACCTAAGACAGTCTTCTCCACGTTTTATTCAAGACGACCGCTATTCGACGCTTCTGCGACCCAGAAATGCCTTCAACCGTTACAGGCAAGTATAAATTTGCTATTTCTTGAATTTTTCTGACTTTACTTTGAATTTTTAGGCCCGAAATGCGGGTTCAAAGTTCACCGTTTTCTCGACCAGACCGAAGAAGTTTTGCCGCATTTGACTTTAGTTTCTTGTTCTTTTCGTTTGACTTTTGTCTTCGCTAAACGTAGCAATACTTCGAGAGACTTTTGAAGGAATTTTGGGGTATTTTTGAGCAAAGTTTCGAGACGAAATGCGAGGTTTCAGTCGAGCACTTAAACACATGGTAAACTTTGTCGCTGTATTCCGCTTTTATTTCAAATATTTGATGACACAAAGTAGAAACAAGACAACAAAACAAACTCACCAAGTTTTTAGAAGTTTTTCAGGAAAATATTTGAAGAAAATATGTTGAAGTCGAACTTGGGAAATTTTTGAAAACTTTTCGCGCGCGTGGCTCGGTTATAGCTTCCTATTTGGACAACACAGATTTTGACAAGTCTAAAGTCAATAAAGTCTGAAAAATTCTACCAAATTTACCAAAATTTTACTGTTTTCTGAATTATTCCTTAAAATTCAACTGCCAGTTTCTGAGTTGCAACAAAGAGTCGCCTGATGCTTATTAAACCCTTAGGGAATTTGTTCGCGCGAAACATTTCAGCCATGTGATTGGTTAATGAAAAACATTTTCGCGCCAAATTTTCTCGCCAACGAATCAAATTGCCGGAATTTGCTCCCACGGGAATTCGTTATCGCGAAGTTCAAATTCGCCTACTGGAAAACGGGCTTTATACAATTAGAAAGATAATTGCCTGATTAGACTTATATAAATGAATATTATTGACAAAAATTAAAGTGTTAATTGCCAGTTTGTTTATTCTTTTTGTTGTTTTTACTAACAATTATTTCGCATTCTATTTCAGGTTGAAGTCAATTCAGACTGGGCCCAAATGAACATAATTTTAAAGTTCTAAAATTTTGGAAAAAACGTTTTAATTTGAATTTCATTGCTTTTATGCAAAAAAAGATAAAAAAAAACAAACTTTTCATTACTTTCAAAAGGTTAGGTTAGGTTGGAAAAAAGTACAAAGGCAGTGGCATTTCAACTTAATTATTTTTCCAAGGTCTCTGTGAGACTTCGAGTCATTCAGCATGGACAAGCAGTACATGTAAAAAGAAAGGCGCCGCTTTTTGGGTGTACTGTTTGTCCTTGCCGAATGGTTGGAAGTGTTGCAGGTATCTTGGGATATCTAATCAAGTTGAAGTGTTCTTTTTCATGGCTGTTTCTATAAGGGCAGCAAGTGCTATTGCTATATGCTTTAGCCAAAAAATAGTGCATTTAATTCTCATAGCTGTTTCTATAAGGGCAGCAAATGCTATTGCTATATGCTTTAGCAAAAAAATAGTACATTTAATTTTCATTGCTGTTTCTATAAGGACAGCAATTGCTATTGCTATATGCTTTAGCAAAAAACGTAGTACATTTAATTTTCATGGCTGTTTCTATAAGGGCAGCAAATGCTATTGCTATATGCTTTAGCAAAAAATAGTACAATTAATTTTCATGGCTGTTTCTACAGTAAGGACAGCAAGTGCTATTGCTATATGCTTTAGCAAAAAACGTACTACATTTAATTTTCATGGCTGTTTCTATAAGGGCAGCAAATGCTATTGCTATATGCTTTAGCAAAAAAATAGTACAATTAATTTTCATGGCTGTTTCTATAAGGGCAGCAAGTGCTACTGCTATATGCTTTAGCAAAAAACTTAGTCTTAGTGCATTTATTTTTCATGGCTGCTTCTATAAGGGCAGCAAATGCTATTGCTATATGCTTTAGCAAAAAAGTAGTACAATTTAATTAATTTTCGTAGCTGTTTCTATAAGGACAGCAAGTGCTATTTTGCTATATGTTTTATCACAAAGATATAGTGTATTCTTATTTTGATTGCTGTTTCTATAAGGACAGCAAGGTTGCTATTGCTATATGCTTTAGCAAAAATAGACTTGTTTGCTACTAGCTTCTATATAAAATGCTACGGTTACTAGGCTATACACTGCCCAAAGATGTCATTTCTATACGGATGGTATCTTTAAGCTAGTAGCAATTTAACTAGATTAAACAATAGTGCATGTCCTAGTTGTAAATATTTGTACATTTGTGTTCATTTGAATATGCTGTGATGTCCCGAGTGGTTCAATGATGTACGTGGCTTACTATAATCAAGTGTGGATATATATACAGTGTACCAATCCTATGGCAAATATATGTTGGACTTACAAATGGACTTACTACTTATATTCAATGTGGATTATATTATGTGGATAAAAGATCAGGGTATTTAATGGGTGTACTACTTCACAGTGTTGCAGTTTGTAGATGTCGTGGAATTAAGCGTATGAAATCAAATATTATAGTTTTTTGTTTCTATACATTCAACCATTTGAGTGCACAGTGCATGAAAGGCTTGGTGGTCAGTAGGTTGCATTTACACACACTAAAATACATATTTTTTAATGATATTGTTTAATAAAAACAAAAATTTTCTTCATTTGACTTAAACTTAATTGTGTGTAAATACAGCCTATATATGGTAGTTGACAAGCGAGACTTTGCCAGTCAGAATAAAATTGAAAGCTTTTTCCAAACATTTGGAGATATATGTCTGGCAATTAGTCTTGCTTGGTTGCATAGTTAAGCAGGAGGTACAAATGGTACCACAAGAGGATAAAGACACAGATTTCCCCAGCGAGTAGAGCAATTGTCTCTCTTCCCTTCCCCAACCATGCGCATAAGGGAGAGGATTGCTTGCTGGCTCGGTTGAGTTACTAACCTCCGGAACCCCCTCCAATTATGCCATATTACTTTATGAAGATGACGCTTACGGGACAATTGTGGAACATTTGTCTGGATGGTGTCATTTTCATATTTGTAACATATGGCATAATTGGTTTTCTTTTTCAGGTTTAAAGTATAGCTTGCTTAGAAGCTGTATAAACTAGATGCATGTTGCATGTTTAATAATGTAAATGACCACCAAGTATTAGGCAATATAGGTTAAGAATACGGTTATTATTAAGGGTAAAATGTGTGTGGGCAGGATCGAGTACAAAATAAATGCAAAACAATTCGGAGCAAATGAAAAAAATAAAAGCAAATGAAAAAAATTTAAAAAATTCAGTATTCAGACTGGCAAAGCGCGAGCAATGTAAATGAAATAAAAATGAAAATTCTGCTACAATATGGCGAATACAATATGGCGAATTATTACTAGTCTTGTAGTTTCTAGAAATGTTGATGTAAATATAGTCAAGTAGAAAAAACACCAAATGTAATTAATATCTAATTCAATTGAATGTAATATTTAAATACAGAGCAAAAACTTTGTTGTGGTGTGTTTGCATGTTGAAACTGCTCGTTCCTAATCCTTTCGCAAAATTCTGTGGTCTTTTCCTTCTGACTGTTTCACATGACTTGCACATACATGTAGTTTACAAACACTTAGCTGTACATTTAATACTTAGCTGGATGTTTAATAAATGTATTAGAAAATACAAGAATTAATTGCACCATGCATACTAATAGCAAAATACACATTCTAATCAAAATGTATAATGCTCTAGTATCTCCTCACCTGACAGGGTGTCTGTATAAGCCGGAACCCCACCCGGAACACCCGGAACCCACCCGGAACACCCGGAACCCTACCCGGAACACCCGGAACCCCACCCGGAACCTCACCCGGAACACCCGGAACCCCACCCGGAACACGCTGGAATACGAGCTATGAAGCAACGCACGTGTTTCTCTATAAATTCACGTGTTTCGCATTAAATTCGGGGTGATGGATGGTTACGATCTTTACTTTTTACTTGTATTGTTGTTTTTTTTAATTAAATAATTTTTCTCATGGGCAAGGATAAATCAGTATTATGTCGGGAGGTATATAATATCAAATGCATGAGTTTTGCTTGTTTGTAAACGTGCAAACG
The DNA here is from genome assembly GCA_902702795.2 of Paramuricea clavata. Classification (NCBI taxonomy): domain Eukaryota; kingdom Metazoa; phylum Cnidaria; class Anthozoa; order Malacalcyonacea; family Plexauridae; genus Paramuricea; species Paramuricea clavata. Next base: position 41,826 of record CACRXK020000493.1, read on the forward strand.
AAGTTTCGCTCGAGGCGTTTGCCGCATGTACTATATTTTTCGTTTTCAATATTCTGCCATGCTATGTACTCTATTCTAAATTTAGTTGAACAATAACCAATATTTAACTTTGCTATCTTTTTTATTATTTGAATAATATGTTTGCACATGGTTACTTTGACTTGCAATTGTATGAAACGGCGCCATGTAGGAATTTAGAGGAATTATAAAGTTCATCCGTATTTATTACAATACGAATTCTCGTGGATTTGGGAAATTTTTCATGGATTTCTTTACTAGACTTACTCGTTTTTTTGGAACTTTGAAAGACGTTTTAGTAATTTAGAGGCTGTTTTGTAGGCTGCAGTCATTGTCATATACAAAACAGCCTCTAAATTACTAAAACGTCTTTCAAAGTTCCAAAAAAGCGAGTAAGTCTAGTAAAGAAATCCATGAAAAATGTCCCGAATCCACGAGAATTCGTATTGTAATAAATACGGATGAACTTTATAATTCCTCTAAATTCCTACATGGCGCCGTTTCATACAATTGCAAGTCAAAGTAACCATATGCAAACATATTATTCAAATAATAAAAAAGATAGCAAAGTAAAATTTTGGTAATTGTTCAACTTAATTTAGAATAGAGTCGCAGGTACATAGTACGGCAGAATATTGAAAACGAAAAATATAGTACATGCGGCAAATGCCTCGAGCGAAACTTCGTTTGCACGTTTACAAACAAGCAAAACTCATGCATTTGATATTATATACCTCCCGACATAATACTGATTTATCCTTGCCCATGAGAAAAATTATTTAAAAAAAAACAACAATACAAGTAAAAAGCAAAGATCGTAACCATCCATCACCCCGAATTTAATGCGAAACACGTGAATTTATAGAGAAACACGTGCGTTGCTTCATAGCTCGTATTCCAGCGTGTTCCGGGTGGGGTTCCGGGTGTTCCGGGTGGGGTTCCGGGTGTTCCGGGAGGGGTTCCGGGTGTTCCGGGTAGGGTTCCGGGTGTTCCGGGTAGGGTTCCGGGTGTTCCGGGAGGGGTTCCGGGTGTTCCGGGTAGGGTTCCGGGTGTTCCGGGTGGGTTCCGGGTGTTCCGGGTGGGGTTCCGGCTTTTACAGACACCCCACCTGACATATTGCTCAACAATATGGAATGATGGATCTAATACCATTCTTAACAAACTCTCTAAGTTACAAAGAAGAGCAGCTCGGGTTATCACAGGACAATCATACGATGTTCGTTCCACTCAAATACTAGAAAGTCTCAATTGGATGCCAATTGAAGACATTTTAAAGAAAAGAGAAATCATTATGACGTTTAAAGCTTTAACTAACAGACTACCTGATTATGTGCAGAATTTCTTCACGAGATGCGAAAATAGTAATTATTCTCTAAGAAGCAATAATGTTAAACTATCTTTGCCTAAACCAAGAACCAACTTTCTTAAAAGAAGTTTCTCTTATAGAGCAGCACAAGGGTGGAACGAATTACCGGATGAAGTAACTAATAACATTCAGGATTTATCTTTACCCAATTTCAAAAGGCGTTTAGCCCTTAAGCTTGCACATGAATAATGTATAATGCATTTCCGAAATTAATGGAGTGTGTAATAATTATGTGCTGTAATTAACTGTAAATATCCATAGTTAATGTGTGTTTAATACTATATAGCACGGCCCTTTGAAAAACAGACTGTATATATTATACTGAATAGGCTACCGTGTTAAAAGAAATTTTATTAAAGATTAAAGATTAAAGATTAAAACAAAATAGTACATTTAATTATCATGGCTGTTTCTATAAGGGCAGCAAGTGCTATTGCTATATGCTTTAGCAAAAAAATAATACATTTAATTTTCATGGCTGTTTCTGTAAGGTCTGTAAGGACAGCAGTGCTATTGCTATATGCTTTAGTAGTACATTTAATTAATTTTCATAACTGTTTCTATAAGGACAGTAAGTGCTATTTTGCTATATGCTTTATCACAAAGATATAGTGTATTCTTATTTTGATTGCTGTTTCTATAAGGACAGCAAGGTTGCTATTGCTATATGCTTTAGCTGAAAATAGACTTGTTTGCTACTAGCTTCTATATAAAATGCTACGGTTACTAGGTTATAATAATTCTAATCCTTTCGCAAAATTCTCTGGTCTTTTCCTTCTGACTGTTACACATGACTTGCGCATACATGTAGTTTACAAACACTTAGCTGTACATTTAATACTTAGCTGGATGTTTAATAAATTTATTAGAAAATACAAGAATTAATTGCACCATGCATACTAATAGCAAAAAAATAGTACATTTAATTATCATGGCTGTTTTCTCTAAGGGCAGCAAGTGCTATTGCTATATGCTTTAGCAAAAAAATAATACATTTAATTTAATAATTTTCATGCTGTTTCTGTAAGGACAGCAGTGCTATTGAGTACATTTAATTAATTTTCATAGCTGTTTCTATAAGGACAGTAAGTGCTATTTTGCTATATGCTTTATCACAAAGATATAGTGTATTCTTATTTTGATTGCTGTTTCTATAAGGACAGCAAGGTTGCTATTGCTATATGCTTTAGCTGAAAATAGACTTGTTTGCTACTAGCTTCTATATAAAATGCTACGGTTACAAGGTTATAATAATTCTAATCCTTTCACAAAATTCTGTGGTCTTTTCCTTCTGACTGTTACACATGACTTGCACATACATGTAGTTTACTGTTTACAAACACTTAGCTGTACATTTAATACTTAGCTGGATGTTTAATAAATTTATTAAAAAATACAAGAATTACTTGCACCATACTAATATTCTCGTGTCTTTTTTTAGGTGAATCAAAATATAGATTTCTTCCCTTTTAGGTTTGCTAACATATTATATTACTTTCTTCTCATTTTTTAGGTTTTTATATTTTTAATGTTCACTAACAATATTATATACTTTCTTTTTCTCTTTTTTAAGGTGTTTTTCTTTTAGGTTCACTAACATATTTTATTTCTTTTCTCTCTTTTTTAGAATTTCTCTTTTTAGGAATTTCTCTTTTCAGGTTTTTACTAACATTTTTCCTTTCTAGGAATTATCATATTTTATTTCCTTTCTCTTTTTTTTAGAATTTCTCTTTTTAGGAATTTCTCTTTTCAGGTTTTTCTAACATTTTTCCTTTCTAGGATTTAACATTTTTCCTTTCTAGGAATTAATTAATAATTTTTGTACATTTTATCTGAAATGAATGCATAAATTTGTGATAAAACTTGTAAATGCATTCGTTTTTTCAATAAAAATAAAAAAAATCTAACTGACTCTGTGTTTTCACTACTACATAAATAGATAAAAAAAAACAACTTGTAAATATTTTTATTTAAATAAAAGTCGTCGGCTGTGTCTGGCATGTGGTGCTTGATTGCATGAGAGAGGGTTTTCCTCCGGGTTGCCCGGTTTCCCTCTCTATATATTTACACCCTTTTCTGATTGGCTTTGACATACAACATGCTACAAGTCTGAATAGGCTGCATTGCATTAATTAGGGAAATAGAAAACTCAATATATAACCAACCTTTCTTGATACTGCATGCAAACATATGTGCACACACTAAAATGAAAACCAAAATAAAAAACAGTGTCCGTGTTTCGGAACCAAGACAGGTTATAGGGTTAGATCCCCTGTGCACTGCCTCCCTCACTCTAATAATTCTAGTCTCTTATTGGCTGAATGTTTGTCTGACTGCTGAGTGACTGCAGGCAACAATATCAACCATTACCTTACGATTACCTTAATACCCTGGGTACGAGATTGCAATGTCAACATGAAAGGCTTATCTGGTATATACTATTTCCGGCGCGGACTTCAGAATGACATTTCGTCAAATAAACTTTTTTCTTCAAGATAAGTTTAGAAACAAACTTGGAGTAAGGTTAGGTTAGGGTTAGAGTTGGTGTTAGGATTAGGGTTAGTGTTTTGAATAGGGTTAGTGTTAGTAAAACCGTTGCTTTGTTACGTTTTGTCACTCTGAGGCCAGCAAAATAACCTCATCCCTATTTGCTCATGATGCATGAGAATGCGGCTCCCGGTGGTGACTGGCTGCCTGTATGTGTTTTATATGTTGCCAATAAATAGCTGTTAAATAGTTACTCACTTTAGCTTCTAGTTAAGAATCGTTTCAATATATTTTCATGTCAAAATGTCAAATAAAAGGACTATATAACTAATGTTATTTGTACTCGATAGCTCTACTCAGGGGAGTAGCGAAAGCTATAGGGGGGGGGGGGGCTCCACACTTTACGTTTGTCGACAAAGTGGGCCAGGGAGAGTTGTGGTTTGGGCGTGGTTTACGATAACGACTTAAATTTTCCAGCTTCAATACTATTTCAATTATGTCTGGTTTAATTATATTTACACGGTGTATCAATATTGTAACTGTTCTGAACTAAAGGACAAACAAAATCAAACACTAGGCCTATGGTGACTAGAATCATGTTCAATTTACACCCTATTTACACACTAGAGCGATAGCAATAGACACTTCCCGAATTTGCTTGAGTGCACACGAAACAATAGCTTGGAATCGAGGCGGACAATGTAATCCATTGGAAAACTATACTTATTTCCAATGGATTACATTGTCCGCCTCGATTCCAAGCTATTGTTTCGTGTGCACTCAAGCAAATTCGGGAAGTGTCTATTCACCTTAAGATTTCAGGTGATCGGTGATGTGTAGCCTGCGTAGAAGGTGTTTTAGTGCGGGCGGGAGAAGAGAGGGCTAGACCCTCCTAGCTATTCAGGTATTCAATATGCCATGACCTCGTCTCTCGTTACTACCACACAGTTAGCCTGTGTTCACTACGTCACAGTTTGTTCTTGCCAAAATGGGCAGTTCCAGATTTTCCTTAGGATGACCCTGTGTCACAATATGATTGTTCCAAGCTATGTACTAGGTATCACATATGTGATATAAAGTATTGTTTGTTATTGCTTAAGGCTCATGCCTTAGGAAATTCGTCCATTGGTTGAAACGTACCAAAAGTGGACAGACTACTGGGATCACCAGAAGCATCGCTAAATATAGCACTTTCTGAGGCACTGGTTTTATAGGACCTGGGAGCACTTGTCACTCTTTGTAATCTAACATCACTTGCGGAGGTAATTTGCCGGGATGGCCCTTGGTCATTTGGGTTAGCCAATACAGTATAGCTGGATTTATGGCAAGCCAAGCAGGAAACCAAATTCCTACGGATGCGGAGGCAGATGGCAAGCAGAAGTGCCAAAATCTCTAATATGAGAATATACACCCCTGCTCTCTTCAGATCCGAGTTGAAATTGATGGAGTCGCTGATTTTGGGGACATCTGCATACCAACACACCACTGTGGCAATTATAGCAATAACTAACAATACTATTATTGGTACGTAGCACGAAGGCACTCTACGACAAACGCAATTTGAATACCCACAATCGATTTTACATACAGCCGTTTCTTCGTCTACAGTGACTGGACTTTCAAAAATAACTCCCGGCCAAGATTCGCTGAAATCGCCGATAACTGAGCGAACATTATCGGTTTGAAATTCCTTTTTGATGTAGTTATCCACTAGGCGAACTAAATCTTTCCTGTGCGGCCTTATCTTTCGAATTAAATTGCGAAGATTTCCAATTTTTTCACGGCTGATGTAATCCTGCGTAATCATATAGGCGAACAACGCTAACCCGTCGTTTATCTGTTTTCTTACCCCGCCTGGCACGTTAAAAATATGAATAAGACTTTGTAGGTTTTGTTCCGTTAGTTGGTGGCTAATGTCGTTCAACAATAGCCGAAAAGAATCCATTCTTTGAACTTGATTACTCATTGACATTGTCATTGTGTGCCTGAATACTGTACGAATGACTTTGTTTTTCACATATAAACGAGTTAAACTGAACGAGTTAAAGGCAATAATTAAAGACCTTTGTTGATGTCAAAGACATTTACAACGAGTTAAAGACATTTAAGTATGAACGAGTTAAAGGCCTTTGATGATGAATCTTTAGGATATCCTAACGAAATTGGAGTTCGCCTGGAGGCTGTGTTAAACTTTTGACTTAGAATCCGACCTAAAAATTAAATGGAAGTGGTCAAGATAGCCTATGGGCCAAGTTCGCAGAGGATTGTGATCCAAACCAACAATTGTGATCATTATTAGTAAAACTGAAGGTTGAAAAGCTTGGCAACTTCGTGTTAAGAAATAAAGAATCGAATAAAGATATATCACACGAAGCTGTTGGCGCCGTCCCAAATGAGGTATGTCAATGCACTTGTAGCTGCTGATGGCTAAATTGCGTGGGTGGGTCGTGGGATAGACAATGAAAATATCTTTAAAAAATAGGTACGAGTGCGTACATGTTGCATGCCATTTAAAACCTTATGATGCGCCTGGCCTGAAACTTGAATTGAAAAATAGCTATTATGTCAAAGTAAAAAACTTAAGATTTTCACGCGAAAAGATAATGTTTTTATGGGTGACCGTTCATCGTGGGTATGACTAAAGGGAGAGTTACGAACCGGAGAGTTATCTCGGAGAGTTATGATTTCGAAGAGTTATGTTCGAACCACGCCCACTTTCCCCAACGACCACACCCAATTTCTTAACTCTCCCGACGTTTCCTTGAACTAACATGAGAGAGTTATGTTTGACGTAACTCTCTCTCGTCATAAACATTATGAAGATGTTAGAGAGTTATCATTTTTTATAACTCTCCGCGTTCACGATAGTGGCAATGAAGAGAGTTGTGTCAGTTTTTTGAGAAAACCTCAGTAAAGCTTGTTTCTTCAGATTTTCATCTTATATTTTGGTATTTCAGTTTGTAGCGTGTCAATGGCGTGCGTCCAAACAGGAAATAGTACAACTTGACTCGGTCAAAACAATGAGATGCTTGCATCACAGGGGTCAAATTACCCCCTGAAGCATGCTTTGACGTGTATTTGGCAGTAAATACTGGTTCCACCTAATACGAATGCTGGGCTTTGTAGATAATCCAAGTGAGCATGTAATAATTTATTTACTCGTACTCGCTTTACTTCGTAAGTACTATAAAAGTACTACTAGTTTCTACTAGCTTCTTTCTACTGTTAAAGCTGAAACTTGAGAAAAAAGTAAATTCACAATAATTTACTAAAATGTGGAAGTTTTTTACAAAAAACTGACGGACATAACTCTCTTAATTGGCATTGCCACAATCGTGAACGCGGTGAGTTATAAAAAATGATAACTCTCTAACATCTTCATAATGTTAACGAGAGAGAGTTACGTCAAACATAACTCTCTCATGTCAGTTCAAGGAAACATCGGGAGAGTTAAGAAATTGGGTGTGGTCGTTTGGAAAAGTGGGCGTGGTTTGGGCGTGGTTCGAACATAACTCTCCGAAATCATAACTCTCCGAGATAACTCTCCACTTCATAACTCTCCATTTAGCCGGTCCCGTTCATCGTTAGTTGCAAGTGACGGTAATAACAAGGTCGAGGTTTTATCGAAAGCGATTGACTGTAAGATTTCCTTCACAAATTTATAACTAAATGTTATTCTTACAAATTTAGCTTTATTGTAACTTTTCGAAGGTATAAAATCCCGTGAAAATGGTGAATTATAGATGTTTTCTGGAATGACTTATTGGGGGCACTTCTTGATATATGCACAACCAAAATATATCGAGAAAGTTTGGGCAGCCTTAAAAAAAAGTCAAAATTGAGATTAGTAAAAAACACTGATCTAAATTTGACCCAGGTTGGCACCTCTTCGCATTTTTTTAGATCAAGGTTCTACCCCTGGAGTTTTATTCACCTCCAGAAGGAGGTATGTGCTGGGGGTGGTCCACAACTTCAGTCTTCACCTTTGCCGACAGAGTGGGTCAGGCAGAGTTTTGGGCGTGGGTTTAATACGATAACGACTTAAATTTTTGATAAATATTCTTCAATAGTATTCAATGTAATTTTATTAATAATCCATAAAAATCTGAAACTAACTTAATTTCTAGGACAATATAGAGCTCTAATGTAATTGAAAAGTATTCACACGCTTACAGAATGCTTTCTGCTATGTTAATCAGATACATATAGTAAGAATGAAGCAATCAACTTAGATTTTGTAGTCAATAAAATGATCAGTTGCGATGTAGCTCCGCAAAAAACTGAAACTAATTAAATGTCTTTTTAGGAACTTGTACTAAAAGATTGGGAGAGCATCATTTGCTAATCTGATAGGTTTGAGCATTCATTGTTAATTTGTTATAGCTAAGCTATTGAGTGCACTAACTTTATTAATATTGGGATAGCTCTATCAGTTCTAAACTGTATGCCTTTGGGGTCCAGAAAGGATTATCTCTTATTGGTCCAGTGTTACTAAAGAAGAAAACTTTATTGCAAAGGATAGCTCTTTCAATTCTGTCCAAACCATTCTTTCAAGAGCGGGTACAGTGATAGTTGTCACAATACTGTACTAGGCATTACATATGTCATATAAAATATTTAACAATTATTCGCCGAAGGCGAGGTGATTATCGGTGAATAAAAACCGAGATGAAGTCGAGGTTTTTATTCACGATAATCACCGAGCCTGAGGTGAATAATTGTTTTAGTATAATTTCATAGACATAAGTGATTATTTGGAAAAAAATAAAAAATACACATTTCTTCGTCATTTAATTGACAAAACGGGTTCGGTCGCCATTTCGAAAATCGCTTAGGTGAATATTGCGTTATAATCACCTCAACGGCAACCAATCAGCATGGAGAATTTCCAATAGTCACCTACTGTGTAATTATACTAATATTTGTTATTGCTTAATGCTCAGGTCCAGAGCTGTCAGGATGTTCGTCCATTGGTTGAAATGTACCAAAGGTGGACAGACTACTGCGTTCACCAGAAGTTTCACTAAATACAGCACTTTCTGACTCACTGGTTTTATATGGTCTGGAAGCACGTCTTTGACTTTGTAATCGAATATCACTTGCGGAGGTAATTTGCCGGGATGGCCCTTGGTCATCTGGGTTAGCCAAAACAGTATAACTGGATTTATAGCAAGCCAAGCAGGAAACCAAACTCCTCCGGACGCGGAAGCCAGTGACAAACAGAAGTGTTAAAATCTCTGCCATGAGAATATACATCCCTGCGTTATTCAGATCCGAGTTGGACCTGATGGATTCGCTGATTTTCGGGACATCTGCATACCACAACACCCCTGTGACAATTATAGCAACAAGTAGCACTAATATTATTGGTGTATAAGGCACACGACGACATAAGCAATTTAAATTTAAATCAAAACACGCACAATCGATGTTACATGAAGTAGTTGTTTCATCGTCTATAGTGACAGGACGTTTGTTTTCATGGCTTTGTTCCAACGATCCACTGATAACTAACTTTTCCTTTTTGATGTAGTTATCCACCAGGCGAACTAAATCTTTCCTGCGCGGTCTTAACTGTCGAATTAACTTGCGAAGATTTCCAATTTTGTCACGACTGATGTAATCCTGCGTAATCATATAGCCGAACAATGCTAGCCCGTCGTTTATCTGTTTTTTTACACCCCCTGGCACTCCATATATGTGAATAAGACTTTGTAGGTTTTGCTCCGTTAGCTCGTAGCTAATTTCGTTTAACAAAAGCCGAAAAGGACTCATTCTTTCAACTTGTTCGCCCATTGCACAGATTGGAATATTTGTGTGCCTGAATACTGCACGAATGTCTTCGTTTTTCAAAGAACGATTACAGTAAGGGAAATTCCCTTCTCAGAATGCATTAGGTAATTCCAGGAATATTGGTAATTTCAATAGCCAATCATATTTCTCATTTTAGTCGTATGATGCGCACTGTTGGTGCGCGCCTGACCCATTGAGTGATGGCCTCGTTTTCATGTGCGTGGGCGCCATTTTGGAAAAAATGGTATTATTTTTATCGAGATTTTTATTTTAAAAAATTGTTGAAAAATGCTTTCAAATACGGAATGTATATATTTAAAATTTTACTGTGAAACAAAGTAGAATATCGTCATTTGGTAAGTCGAGTTATTCCTTTTTACAGTACATTGTTGATGTATTTGTCTCTCACAAACAAAGGAAATCAGATAGATTTCAAACACCACAAAGGAAATCAGATAGATTTCTGCAGTTACAATAGAACGGTCAGAAATATAGACATAAATCATAAATATTAAAGGTGATCTAAAGTTCGTATGTAAACAAAGCCTTTGTTTACATTTTTGTGTCCAAAATATTGAGCTTTATTCGACAACTATTTATATTTTCAAGCTTCTAGAGTATAATAAATTATCAAGAAACAACAATCAGGCTTTTCAAGAACTCAAAACATAGTTAAACTGTTTGTATCGTAAAAAGTGGGCTCATTTGTGCACATGCGCAGATCGGACTGTAGATCACCTTTAATGCAACAAGAAATCTGGGTGCTTTCTCAATATATTTTGGTTGTGCATATATCAAGAAGTGCCTCCAACCTGGATTTCTATTTGGGCCATTCCATTTAATGTACACACCTTCCTATGGACGAGAATTTCTAAGGGGGTTTCAAAAAGCCATTTCTGAGGGGTTGTGTGCATCGGCATCCATTGATCTTTGCATTTTTTCTGAGGGGTAAGGCAAAAATTTCCTAATTTCTGGGGGGTTGTTTGTGTCGGCACTTTAATGTTTTTTTCTTAGGGGTTCAAATTTTATTGAAATCGTCCATAGGGGTGTGTGTACATTAAATGGAATGGCCCATTTACATGTAATATGAAGTGACTAAATGTCGAGCAGTCGGACAATGGTTTAAAAAAACTAAATATATACCCTCCATTTTTTCTTCGTAATTTCGACTCAAAATTAAGGTCAGCTCTCAAGTTGGCACCTCTCTGCATTTTTTTATATCAAGGTTCTACCTCCGGAGTTGTAATTTCAAAGCAATTGTGCTGTCTGCAGCTGAAAAAGATTCTTTGAGAAGAACTAGAGGGACTCAATATACTGGATATGCCATCTTTATGGAGATACCAATAATTTAAAAATACTGGTATAGTGACATGCTGGTATTTTGCCTCCATCTCTCCCTTTGCATAAGTGCCATTGAAGAGGAGGAAATTTTATACTGTATAGCTCTAATAAATTGTTCTACCCCAGTGTTACTACAGGGGGAAATTATGTAACTCTATCAGCTAGTTCTAAACCACTATAGTATTATTACTACTTAGTGCCCCTACAGAAGGAACCTGAAATACTTCTAGCTCTAGCAACAACTACTCCAATGCCACAATATTGTCAGGTCCTGACTGATACACCAATGGTTGTTGTCGCGTACTTCCAGGTCTCTGAATTAGCGGGGGGAAAAACTAAAACAGGTCGGCAATTTCAAATTTTCAATAAAATGTGCCGGTATAGTAATAATGCCATTTGCTTTCACAAAACAGTAATTGCAATTAATGAAGTATATATATTTGAAGTACTGTACATGAAATAAACTTTAATTCAAACACTCATTAATAATTCATAAGCTTATTGGCAAATCATGTCAACCATAATATGTCATACATGTGCAGTGGCTTTAAACCTGATAAAACACTCCTAATTAGTATTCTTTATATAAAGAATACTAATAAGGCAGTATCTATTGTAGTTGTGTCCTCATTAGTATTCTTTATATAAAGAATACTAATAAGGCAGTATATCTATTGAATTTGTAGTCATGTTTGAAGCCGTTTAATAAAGCCATGTTTTATTAGGTCTAAAGCCACGAGAGCGCACTAAACCTAATAAAACACTCCTGCTCGTTTATTAAACAGTACATAAACTATACAGTAACATTGCTGCCAAAGCTATAACTGAGCTCAAACATTGTTTTATTGTGGTCAATAACAGTTATTAGTTATAATCTAGTTATAATTATATTATAGTTACAGTTAAATCTAGACTACAGTGTATAAAAGAATATCTCTTCATCTAATAATAGTAATAACATTTTCTTTACTCTAAATTTAAATCGGCAAATTACAGGTCAGCAATTTTTTGCCGTCCTGACATGACTATAGGTCAGCAATCAGGTCGGCAATTGCCAATTGGCCTGGGTTTCTGAAAAGTATGTTCAGTCTACAACGTAGAAAAAGAAGCACAATTGCATATACAAACAATCGACTCCAACATCAGGGGTGGAAAAAATAGGTGAGCACGCGAGCACTGCTTGCAGGAAATGTTAAACAGCTGCAGGAAATTCGTTTGAATGAAGATTTGCTATTGAAAATTTGAAGGAAACCTTGACAACCATGTCACACCATGGGCAATTATTCCTTGAGTTCAATACCATGGTCAGCTATAGAACACTATATGCTTATACACATGCAGATTTAGCACAAAAATACTCCATTGGTCTGCAGGAAATATTTTTTTTCTTCAGGTTGTGCTCCCAGGAAGAAAATTCTTTTTTCCTGCCCTGTCCAACGTTTCTTAGTGCCACCAATCATGTTCCATGCCAAGACATCTCAGACTAATACATATAGTCATATACCAACTAAATTACAGCATTGAATACCTTGGACTTGGAAAGGTCATATGGCACCAGCAAAAAGTATGCAGATAGCAACAGTTCAAATACCAGCCCGTACTACAAGGTGTATAAAAAAAAGGTAATCGAACTTCAGCGCGCTATTGTATCTGAATTACTATGCGTATGAACGAGATTTTTTCACATTCGGAAAGATCATGCTTTTAGCTATTGAATGATATCTTCTTCATGCCAAATGGATAAAAAATAAGCAAATACGAATCTGATAAAAAATATTAGTCAGAATCGCATATTTTTACCGTTGAGAGTTGGGTCTAAAACCATTGAAAATTAACCCCCTTTAGGATTTAAGTTGATGAATTTCACTTCATTAAACTGCACACATATTCATAATTATTATTAAGTATGAATAAATCTTAGCTAAGCTACGACACGTTCGTGATTAATTGCTTTTTCTTTTGTTATGCATTGTTTTAATTAGGCACAGGGGTGAAAATGTGCGATTTTGACTAACATTTTTAATCGGCCTCGTACATGCTTATTTTTTCTCCACTTGGCATGAAAAGCATGTCATTCAATAGCTAAAAGCCTGATCTTTCCGAATATGAAAACCAATTGTTCATACGCCAAGTAATTCACGTATATAATAGCACGCCGAAGTTCGATTACCTTTTTTTTTATACACCCTGTATATTATCACATCCTGTAGGTATTATACTGTATATACAGAATGTAATTTTCAACACGGATGTATTATTTAGCCTGAGTCTCAGGTTCAGATATGTCTTGCTCATGCACACTATCGGATGTACCTGGTTCACCAGTGAACCACTGCGGGCAGGAATTTTCCCCGGAGGTATAACTACTGAACACAGCACTTTCTGACCCACTGATTCTATAGGGCCTGGGAGCACTCACCACTCCTTGTAATTGACCGGCACTTGCAGAGTTAATAATTTGCCGGTTTGGCCCTTCTTGGACACCCGGGTTAGCCAATACAGTATAGTTTGGTTTTCGGAAAGCCAGGCAGGAAGGCCAGATGCGGAGGATGATGACAACCAGAAGTACCAAAGCCTCTGCTATGAGAATATACACCCCTGCTCTCTTGAGATTCGAGTTGGATTTGATGGATTTGCTGATTTTGGGGACATCTGCATACCAACACACCGCGGTGGCAATTATAGCAATAACTAACAATACTATTATTGGTACGTAGCACGAAGGCACTCTACGACAAACGCAATTTAGATACGCACAATCGATTTTACATACAGCCGTTTCTTCCTGTACAGTGACTGGACTTTCAGGGATAACGTGTTCCCAAGAATCACTGTAATCGCCGATAACTGAGCGAACCTCATCGGTTTGAAATTCCTTTTTGATGTAGTTATCCACCAGGCGAACTAAATCTTTCCTGCGCGGTCTTAACTTTCGAATTAAATCGCGAAGATTTCCGATTTTTTCACGGCTGATGTAATCTTGTGTAATCATATAGCCGAACAACGCTAGCCCGTCGTTTATCTGTTTTCTTACCCCGCCTGGCACGTTGAAAATATGAATAAGACTTTGTAGGTTTTGCTCCGTTAGTTGGTGGCTAATATCGTTCAACAATAGCCGAAAAGAATCCATTCTTTGAACTTGCTCGCCCATATTTTGAGTTACTGTACCTGTGATTCCTTTTGATTCCTGTTACTAGGTCTTTGTTTTCTAAGAACAAATCGGGAAATTCCCTTTTGATTCCAGGAATACGATAGCCAATCATATTTCCAGATTTTGGTCACATGATACTCCACGAGAGTCCCGAAGGGGTAAATGGGATCTGCGGGACTGATAATTTTGTGGTTGGACATTTCAGAGTCGGAAGTAACTTTAAGAACAGCTACAGAGCAATTTTTGATACAGAATTTAATTAACGGACGTATGGTAGCTCAATGAGGTCATTTTTCCGCTATTGTAAGTCAGGATTTAGAGAAAATTTGACTGGCAAATGGAATCTAGACCACCCCCCTTCAGGACCCTCATGACTGACGACCTCGTTTTCATGTACGCGCGTGGGTGTCATTTTGCGCGCGTGGGTGTCGTTTTTCATGTGCGCGCGTGGGTGTCATTTTTCAACAAGGTTTTGTTGAAAAATGACGTTAGGCGTTAGTGGGGTTGGGGTTCGGTAAACCCTTACCCAAACCTCAATTGACCATTTGCGTAATAGACTAAATTTTGATCTAGACAAAAATTTCATCACAGCTTGAAAGAACATCACAAAATTAGTAATATTCCAAAGTTTCGTTGCAAAATGTTGTAAAATGCGGATAATATAGCCTTGCGAAGTTTGCAATTTTCAGTCGTTTTAGATTACAAACGGAAATTGACAGCCCGATACGCTTTGAGGCTGTCAATTTTCCGTTTGTAATCTAAAATGACAGAAAATTGCAAATTTCGCAAGGCTATATTATCCGCATTTTACAACATTTCGCAACGAAACTTTGGAATATTACTAATTTTGTGATGCTCTTTCAAGCTGTGATAAAATTTTTGTCCACACTTGTTTAGATCTAAATTTTGTCTATTACGCAAATGGTCAATTGTCAGCCTCATTAGGGTATAACCAAATTCTTGACCTAGCACTTACCATGAATTCCTAATCTTAAACAATCACAAGATCTCACAAGAATGCATTGTATCAAATTAGTTTATTCACGTTCAAAATTATTTTTACAAATAATCATCTAACATTTCAAATCCCTTTACATTTCAAATCCCTTTACGGTTTTTTAAAGATTATTAATTTTCTACTCCATTAATGGATCATTGAGTTCACCATGGGTCCGGCTCTCACCAAAGAAACGACAAGAAGTGAGACAAGTGCACGCCAAACGAACACCTTTTGTAAGAAGAAACACTAGTCTCGCAACCTGTGAAACAACGGCAACAAACACTAGCAGAATGCAGACTGCTGGGAGAAAGCCAACAAGTGCAACTTGACACCACTTGAAACCATCCATAATATGTGACATCGGGCCTGTGGGCTCAACCCCTTCAGAGAGGTACGCCATGAAAGGAAGATTAAACATTGCCATCAGCACCAGGCAGAATAATGATGTAGTTTCAGCACGGTTATCGAAAACACGCTCATAGGGTTGCATATATATATGCAGCGATAGATTGATGATGCAGAAAAGTAGTAAAGTAAGCGATTTTAGGAACGGATCTTTAATCAAAACAGCGGCGAGGATTAGAACAAGCATTCGACCAATCAAAACGCTTTCCCAATAAATGGTGCCAGCGCTGATATGATCTGGAATACGGTATGAGCCAAACAGAACCGAGGTTATAGCCGTTCGGCCACCCGTATCCGGTGCAGCATTTCCAGCAAGATGACGCCGGTTTAAGAACCAATACGACAACATAGGCAACGGAAATAAGCAGGCAAGGAAAAAATTAGCCACAGAGATTTGCTTTTTGTAGAATTTCTTAGCTCCGAAGAATATGACCAATACAAATGGAAAGAAATATATCAGAACCAGTGTCCCTATAAGCGTCTGCCACCAAGTATAGCATTCTATATTACAGTTGACAAACAAACAGTTGACACCATCAACAGTCACACAGTTTAGCAGAGTTAAGCTTTTCCGAGCAAGTACAGTATAACCGAGAAACACGCTTTTAAGAAAGGCTGATAGATAGAGACTGTTTTTTGGAGTCCAACTAGGAAAACATACCGACATTGTTTTCTGTAGAAGGAAAATACATGGAATGGCAAAGAGAACTGAGAAAACGCCTAAAGTATGGAATAACAGCTTTGATACAGGATTCAAGCCTGGAAATGGGCAGGCAAAGCCTTTACGGTTCAAACGCACATCAAAGTTGAATAATCCTACTGTAAATTGGGTTAGATGACTATCCCAAATTGCATTGTAGGACCCTTGCACTGTTAGGATGTCTATAGCTTGGTAATAGAAGAAGATAATTCGTTCTAAGCCTGATATTGAGGTTTCTTTTGAGACGTCCTCGGGGTGAGTTCGGGTTGAGGTGAGTTCAGTCACTTGGGGTGGGCTTGATCGAAACCAGGTGATACCACGGTAAAGAATGGCAGGGATATCTGGTTGGATGATAAGATAAAGGGTGAAGCCTAGCACAAAGATTACTGCCATAGGCCAAAACCAGTAATCCTTGCATTTTTCTGATTTTCGACACGATGGTGTGAAGATTGTTTCAGTGTAACCTGGCATGCATGTACCACAGAGCCTGCCGTGTCGGGCAGTGTTGCATTTGTCGTATGGAACACAGCCTTTCCGTGGGGACGATGCCTGACAACAGTAGCCGACTGGGCAGCGCGAAAACTCTATTGTTGGTGGGTTCATCTGGATTTTGTATCCCCAAAAGTTTGGTAACACTTCGAGACCTTTAGCACATCTTCCTCCAAACGGACACAGCAGACATTTCAACGAGTTACTTGTGCTATTTCTAGGAATGCAATGAGATAGGAGTAGATTATATGGGGATTTTTAGCCATCCGGCACTCACTGAGTAATTAATGTTGAAGGATTTTGTAGATGGAAATTTTGAGTGAGATTTTTATACATTTATTTACACCTATGGATCGCCCCTTTGTCCTAATTCCATGGTATGGTATGGTATGGTATGGTATGGTATGGTATGGTATGGTATGGTATGGTATGGTATGGTATGGTATGGTATGGTATGGTATTAATGGTATGGTGTGATATGGTTAGGCTTGCTGTGGTAAGTATCTGGTGTGGTACGATATGGTGTGCTAGCTGCTAAATAGGTATGGTAAGGTATGGTAAAGTATGGTATGGTGTGTTTTGGCAAGGTATGGTATGGTGAGGTACAATACGGTTAGGTGTGGTGTGGTGAGGTTAGGTAAAGTAGGTATGAAAAGCTATGGTATGGTATTGTATGGTAAAATAAGATAATAAATATTCTTACCTATACACCCCGCGGTCTATGGTGTAACTACCCATGGTACAAAGTTCACATTCAAATTCAAAACTCTGTACAGCTGATGTAATTGAAACTGAGCGCTTCATCAAGCGTCTGATTTTATAACCCCAAGGACATTGTATGGATGTACCTTGTTCCAACTGAAATTTGTCTGTGTGTGCTATCTCTATTACTATCACTTTCTCTAAAGATGGTGACCATTGGTAATCTAGTGTGGAATTGGACAAAATAACAGAATCACATTGATCACTTGATAGGCCAAGAGTGCCATGAAATTTCCCATTGTTCGAGGTTTCATGGACTGTATGACGTTGGATTATCCGAGAATCTTGTATAAAAGAGTTTCCATAAGTCAGACTTATACTGCCTGTAGCCTGGACGTCCGTAATGTTACCACCATTATTACTGTCCAATGTGCAGTTTTTGATAAATATATTAGAATTCAACCCTGTGATTGCACCAGGCCCATTTCTACCACTGTTATTACGGAATGTGGAATCGGTAATGTTACATTCAATTTTACCCCCGACAAGTAAGGCTCCAGCGAAGTCAGCTATGTTGCCTACAAATACACACCTTTGTATGTGCAGGTGAGCAAGGTTCACTGCTAAAATAGTTGAGTAAGTTCCTATGTTATTATGAAACTCACAATCTTCAATAAACAAACCTGAGTCAAATGTTTCTCCATACTCGAGAGGTGACTGACCCCTCTTTGGATCAAAGCCATGCCCTTTTTTGGTTGACTCGAATGCTTTATTATCACCCATCAGTAAAGATCTATCCCTTTTCAGTGATCCACTATTCTCAGAACCCAGAGCTTTAGTGCCTGTTTTCAAATCCCCAGTAACCTTTGACTTTAAGGCCCCATTCTTCTTGGAATCGAAGCCTTCTCCGTTTTTGCTTGGTTTATTATTGTCCAAGTTTAAAAATCCATCCATTTCCCGAAGTCTACTATTTTCTGTGTCCAGAGATTCGTTCTTCGTTTTGAAAACCCTGGTCCTGTTTGACTCTAGGGATGCAGCCTTCTTGGAACTTAGAGTTAACACTATGGGTTCATCTTTTTCGGAACTTAGATCTGGTTTCTGGGATCCACCTCGCTTGGAATTAAGACTTGGCTGCAGAGGTCTGCCCCTTGGAGATGTGCTTTTCGTTTTAACATGTTTATCCACATTGGCATCCAAGAGTTGACTCATTTTGCAATTTACAGAAAGACCACACTCTTTTGATCCACTCATGTTTCCCTTGAGAAGAGCACCTTCCTTTAATTCTGGAGGTCCACCCCTCCTCAACTTTTCAGATTTCCTTTTCCACTTTAAAGGCCTGTTAAGGCTATCCTGTTGACCAGCGCCGAGCCATGGATCGTTTAGGTCGGAAAATTCCGCCAAAATATGAGCCGTCTGATTTGAATTACTAAACTGAATCACAGAGTTTCTTATAGTTATCATGCTACTTGACAATGTCAAAATATACAATGCCTTTGCGTCGTTATGAGAAAAATTGCAATTTATAACAAAAAAGGTTAAATTGTTCTTGACAGATAAACTGGACTGAAAGATAACCAAATATCCAAGATTAAGAATAGATCCTTTTTCCGAGAACTTCGTATTCGAAATCTCAGAATTCATGAAATTAAAGTTTACAAATCCTTGCATAGAGATAACATGATTTGTCTTTTCCAAATAATTATTGGCAACGGTGATGTTCCTGATTTCTACGAAAACTGGAACTGTTTGATTGTTAACAACGCTTAAAGAACCAGCATTATTCTTTTCTAAGAAATTTGTACTGGTAATATTAATTCTCAGATTACCCAGTACGTGCTTTGTTACTGAGACATCGATAAGGTTGGGAAACGCTGTGTCTTTTTCAAAGGAACCGAATAAACAATTATTAACAGTTAAGGAAACATCGTCAGCTTTCAAAAAAGTGTCAAGAAATTGTAAATGGTGAAATTCAATGGTTGTGAAATTGATCGAATTGCCTTCAAAATTTAGTCCTTTTCCAGAGCAGTTTATGGTTGCTCTTCCATTCCAAGAATAGAAACGTAGTTTTCCAGTAATTGCCCTCGTTGTATTTACACATGTATTGTATGGTACATTTTCGGTGTTCTTAGCGTCCAGTTTAATGATGACGTCATTTCCGCTCGACATATTGATCACGTGATTTAAGGTTTGACATGGTGAGGTGACGTTTTGACAAGAGTTCGCGCCATCGTGACCACGAGATTTTGAGACGTAGAGATTAATGTTCCCGGAGGCTGGAATTAAAAGAATGCATTTTAATGAGTTGTTACATAGAGATTTTATTTTTGTGGAAGTACGTCAACGCAGTCAGGCTGTGATAACTGGCTTGATGATTTTTGAAGTTGACACTTTAGATATTAGAGACCTTACGATTTTAGGACGGCAACGCGACGACGACGGCCAAAACAAACTCCTTTGGATAAATGGTAGTAAAGATAATTCGTCGTATATGATCAATTGTATGAATTTCATAAAGGTCTTAGAAGTTGAACACATAGGTTTTATGGTTGGGAAGAGTTGGTTTGAAGTTGCACTTGTTGTGGCTTGGAATGCAGCCGTTGTATCAAGACGTGAAAATCTGTGATTTGGCGTTGTAAACAGAGCGAGGACAATGTCTAAGGGCCTGTTCATATGGGCAAAAGTTATCCCGGTTAGCGGGAAAACGTTTAGACAAGTTTACAAGCGAGATCTCGCCTTGGTATGAAAATAATATGAAAAGTTACACTGCGTTCATATGAGGCAAAAAGTTTTCCCGTGTACCGAGATCTCGCTTGTTGACAGGCGAGATCTCGGTGACCGGGATGTTTTTCCCATATGAACACAACTTTCCCGCTTAGCGGGATAACTTTCTGTCGTGTCAACACTTCATGTTCAGTGCCACGTCACAGCCGAAAACTTTACCCGGTAAGCGGGATAAAGTTTCTCCATATGAACAGAACAAAAGTATTTGGCTAGTCGAAAAGTTTTCTCGTTAACCGGGATAACTTTTGCCCATATGAACAGGCCCTAAATTATTCATATATAGTAATTACTTAATACTTTTCAATGATCTATTGTATTGGTCATTGGTCATTAGATCCATTCCCCCAACTAGAAGAAGTCGAAATTATGAACTTCGAGTCCGGTTACAGAAATGAAAGACAAATGTCCTGTCACAACTATTGTGCTACCATATCACTGACAAACCGTCGCTAATAATGTTGATAACAGAACTCACCCAGAGTCAGAAACACTACAACGAGCAATATTTTCAAGACTTCCTGTTTCACAATTGATCCGCATTTGTAAACAAACGCAATGTTGACCATGATGAATTCTTATTGAATCTCTAAATCACCGCATATACCAAGTTTTGTCAAATTCAAGTGTTCAAAAGTCTAAACGATGATTTCTGAACAGTTACCGTACACTGATAATTCATAGGAAAGTGTTTCATTTTCCTGGTAAATATTCTCTCAAAGATGTGTTCTAGCATGAAATATGACCTATGTCGGCCAATATCTGGGAAGGTGAAGTAGGAGTATTTTGGATTGGTTTCCGGGATCTGTGATGATGATAAAACACTCCTTCTCGTGTTTTAAATAGTACATAAACGACATCGGGAGTGAGATTATGGGAGGTCATATGGGAGAGGTCAGACTCTTCATACCCCTCTTAGTTATGGTCAATGCATGCAGGATTTTAAAATTACTTTGAAGAAAGACTTATTGAGGCAGTTTTGAAGCAAAATTTGACGTTTTTGAATTCGGAGTTAGCCATGGACATCACTTCATAGCTCGCTAAATTCTGTCATCTCGTATTATTATAAGTAATAGCATGGCAGTCAGGGCGATTAGTGATTAAATGTACCCGAAAGCCGAGAGAGGTTTAGTAAGGATTTAGCCGAAAACAAAGGATTTCTTTGTCTTCTAATTTTCCCTTGCATGCTTGATGAGGGAAATTTAGAAGACAAAGCGTATGCATGGGTAATGAGGTAAATTAGTGATTAATTGTACCTCGCGAGACAAAGGATTTCGAGGCAACTATGGTATTAGAGACTTTATACGATTTTAGGACGGCAACGGCTACCAATACAATAGATCATTGAAAATAATTGAAAAATTACAACATATGAATAATTTAGACATTGTCTTCGCTCTGTTTACAACACCAAATCACAGATTTTCACGTCTTCAGTGATACAACGGCTGCATTTCAAGCCGCAACAAGTGCAACTTCAAACTGGGTTCAGGAGAACTCTTCCCAACCATAAAACCCATGTCTTCAACTTCTAAGACTGTACTAATTTCATACGATTGATGTACGACGAATTATCTTTACTACCATTTATTTGAAGGAGTTTGTTTTGGCCGTCGTCGTCGCGTTGTCGTTCTAAAATCGTAAGGTCTCTACAGCCTAGTCCCAGGCTCTCTCTCTCTATTCGCTGCTTTGATATATTTAAATAAGTCTTAATTATGCTTGGGTGGCTGTGTGGAACGCTTCAGCGAGAGAGCCTGGCAGATTTCGGTAAAATGGTCCCTGATTTCAAAAATGTGGTCCCTGGCCTGGTTACCAAGCATACTGCATTTGTAAATAGAAAATGTTATGGAAATTTCCTTAGCGTTTATAATTAAGTAATTAGTTTTGCTCTAATGCTGTCGGAACAATCAAATAGGCTACGTTTCGCTCCCATACGGTCAGAATGGAATAACGCGCTCAATATGAATCGTGTTTACTAAAATATAAAGCCATATTAAATGCTACCTGGAAGCTTGAAATTTATGCCGAGTCTCCGACTAAAAATGTTTTGACAACACAGTCATGTCAGGCAAATATTTCCAATCTCCTCAGCTACTTAAACCTGTCAAGTAGAAAGCGTAGTTGTGTATACCAGTATGATCTATAGTGTTGATCACAACTTGCGAGTATATAAATAACATCAACGATTATGCGACCATTGCTCAGACTCAGTATCGTAAATTTGTATGTATTTTTTTTAATTGAGCACATTTTTAATACAGTTCGAATTTGGTTATGTAGACATCGAACATGAGCAACGAACATTGTCGTATTTACAAGGTTATAAATTTTCCGCCATATTAAAAATACTGAAATCTGCTAGGCGTTCTGAAGCACCTTTAGCGGTGACGTCACACCTAGGTCCCAGTCTCGTACTACATCCACGTTTTTTTTTCTCTCGCGCTTGCTTCAGAACGACTGAGACTAGGCTGAGGTCTCTATAGTATTGACATGGACGTAGCGACCGGTGTGTGTGGGGGTGTAACCCCCCGCCTCCAACTGTGAAACTCAGGTGAAAGGTAAAATTCAAGTTTAAATTTTGACATTTTCAGGTAAAATTTGCGTAACAAAATCGTAATTTTTGCGAAATGATAACCATTTTTGTGAAATACAGTCACTTTAGATGCAATTCGTTTGCGAATTTTCTTTGGAAAACGCCAGAAATGCAGTCCTGGACCGACCCCCCCCCCCAACTTCAGATGCTTCTCTACGTCCTTGCGTGTTGATCTCAAATATCAATACAAGATGGAAACATTTCGAGAGGAATTTATTCAGACTGTAATTTATTCAGACTTTTTTTTAAAATTTATTAACTTCACCAAATAGTCTTAACAGTTATTACAAAGTAATAATTTAACGAATTAACTAAATGGACAATATGGCAGGGTATTCGCAACCGCGATTGGCCAATTACTGCGAACCCAAGAACAATACGTTAACATCAAATAGCAAAAAACTAACAACTAACTTCATGCATTTATACAACTAAGTATTTAGCTAGCTACGGCAACTCATCGTGCTATGATAACATGCACTAGCTAGGGTCGGTAAATTGCTCTCTCTCTCAGTGTCACCACAGGTGGAAATTATAACTCTATCAGTTGTATTGAACTACTATAGTATTATGTACTAAATAAAACATGAGCAGCTGATCTTTATCTCATGGCGAGAGTTTGTATATCAGATAAAGATTGGATGCGAATTTTCTTCATGAATTATTAATGAGTTTTATAACTATTGGGTTTCGCCACTCCATTATGCAGTGAATCTGATGGGGGGTCATGCAACCTCAAATGTATTGATGTTTATGCTGTACTGGAGTGAGAAAATAATGCGAAATTCCACGTATTTGCCACTAAACACAAGGCTTAATATATAAACCAGACAATCGACTCACTCTGATAACTGTGTTTTGTTTTGGAGTTGACCCCCCGTCACCACTTTTGTGACGTCATATGAAACCCAAGAATACTACCTAGTACCCCTACAGGAGGCACCTGGAGTACTTCTAACTCTAGCAACAACTACTCCAACACCACAATATTGTCAGGTACCAGCATGTGATCATCCAAGATTATTGCTTGTACCTGACTGGAACGCCAATGGTTGTTGCCGCGTACTTGCGCTAGTATAAACTCAAGGTTTATAAAGTACAGGTTTCTGAAAAGTATGCTCAAACTATGCGGTAGAAAAAGAAGCACAATTGGCAATTGCATATATACAAACAATTGACTCCAACATTTCTTAGTGCCATCAGTCCAATCAGGTTTCCTGCCAAGACATCTCAGACTAAATTACGGTATTGAATACCTTGCCCTTGGGCTTGGAAAGGTCATATGGTACCAGCAAAAAGTACACAGATTATTTAGCCTGTGTCTCATGTTTAGATATGTCTTGCTCATGCACACTATCCGATGTACCTGGTTCACCAGTGAACCACTGTGTGCAGGAATTTTCCCCGGAGGTATAACTACTGAACACAGCACTTTCTGACCCACTGATTCTATAGGGCCTGGGAGCACTCACCACTCCTTGTAATTGACCGGCACTTGCAGAGTTAATAATTTGCCGGCTTGGCCCTTCTTTGACACCCGGGTTAGCCAACACAGTATAGTTTGGTTTTCGGAAAGCCAGGCAGGAAGGCCAGATGCGGAGGATGATGACAACCAGAAGTGCCAAAGCCTCTGCTATGAGAATATACACCCCTGCTCTCTTGAGATTCGGGTTGGATTTGATGGATTTGCTGATTTTGGGGACATCTGCATACCAACACACCGCGGTGGCAATTATGGTTATAACTAACAATACTATTATTGGTACGTAGCACGAAGGCACTCTACGACAAACGCAATTTAAATACGCACAATCGATTTTACATACAGCCGTTTCTTCCTGTACAGTGACTGAACTTTCAGGGATAACGTGTTCCCAAGAATCACTGTAATCGCCGATAACTGAGCGAACCTCATCGGTTTGAAATTCCTTTTTGATGTAGTTATCCACCAGGCGAACTAAATCTTTCCTGCGCGGTCTTAACTTTCGAATTAAATCGCGAAGATTTCCGATTTTTTCACGGCTGATGTAATCTTGTGTAATCATATAGCCGAACAACGCTAGCCCGTCGTTTATCTGTTTTCTTACCCCGCCTGGCACGTTGAAAATATGAATAAGACTTTGTAGGTTTTGCTCCGTTAGTTGGTGGCTAATATCGTTCAACAATAGCCGAAAAGAATCCATTCTTTGAACTTGCTCGCCCATATTTGTGTACTATACCTTGAGTTACTGCAACCTATGATTCCTTTTGATTCCTGTTGCTGTGTCTCATGACTTATGTTTTCTAAGAACAAATCGGGAAATTCTCTTTTCATTCTAGGAATACAATGGCTAATCATATTTCCATATTCTGGTCACATGATACCCCACGAGAGTCCGTAAATGGAATTTGCGTATCTTTGGATTGGGAAAATGGGGTTTGAGTGGGACTGGGAATGATAATTTTGTAGTTGGACATTTCAGAGTGAAATAACTTTAAGAACAGCTACAGAGCAATTTTTGATACAGAATTTAATTAACCGAGGTATGATAGCTCAATGAGGTCATTTTTCCGCTATTGTAAGTCAGGATTTGGAGAAAATTTGAGCTGGGAAATTAATGAAATCTATACCAATTTAGCCCCCCCCCCCTTTTTAGGATCCTCCATGAGTGACGACTTCGTTTTCGTGTGCACGCGTGGGTGTCAATTTAGAAAAATATGGTAAAAATCTAAAAGGTTTTGTTGAAAAGTGACGGTAGGCGTTAGTGGGGTCAGGGTTCGGTAAACCCTTACCCAAACTCCAATTGTCAACCTAATTAGGGTATAACCAAATTCTTAACCTAGCACTTACCATGAATTCCTAATCTTAAACAATCACAAGATCTCCCAAGGTTGCATTGTATAAAATTTGTTTATTCACGTTCAAAATTATTTTTACAAATAATCATCTAACATTTCAAATCCCTTTACAAAAACCGTTTTTAAAGATTATTAATTTTCTACTCCATTAATGGGTCATTGAGTTCACCATGGGTCCGGCTCTCACCAAAGAAACGACAAGAAGTGAGACAAGTGCACGCCAAACGAACACCTTTTGTAAGAAGAAACACTAGTCTCACAACCTGTGAAACAACGGCAACAAACACGAGCAGAATGCAGACTGCTGGGAGAAAGCCAACAAGCGAAACTTGACACCACTTGAAACCATCCATAATATGTGACATCGGGCCTGTGGGCTCAACCCCTTCAGAGAGGTACGCCATGAAAGGAAGATTAAACATTGCCATCAACACCAGGCAGAATAATGATGTAGTTTCAGCACGGTTATCGAAAACACGCTCATAGGGGTGCATATATATATGCAGCGATAGATTGATGATGCAGAAAAGTAGTAAAGTAAGCGATTTTAGGAACGGATCTTTAATCAAAACAGCGGCGAGAATTAGAACAAGCATTCGACCAATCAAAACGCTTTCCCAATAAATGGTGCCAGCGCTGATATGATCTGGAATACGGTATGAGCCAAACAGAACCGATGTAATAGCAGTTCGGCCACCCGTATCCGGTACAGCATTCCCAGCAAGATGACGCCGGTTTAAGAACCAATACGACAACAAAGGCAACGGAAATAAGCAGGCAAGGAAAAAATTAGCCACAGAGATTTGCTTTTTGTAGAATTTCTTAGCTCCGAAGAATATGACCAATACAAATGGAAAGAAATATATCAGAACCAGTGTCCCTATAAGCGTCTGCCACCAAGTATAGCATTCTATATTACAGTTGACAAACAAACAGTTGACACCATCAACAGTAACACAGTTTAGCAGAGTTAAGCTTTTCCGAGCAAGTACAGTATAACCGAGAAACACGCTTTTAAGAAAGGCTGATAGATAGAGACCGTTTTTTGGAGTCCGACCAGGAAAACATACAGACATTGTTTTCTGTAGAAGGAAAATACATGGAATGGCAAAGAGAACTGAGAAAACGCCTAAAGTATGGAATAACAGCTTTGATACAGGATTCAAGCCTGGAAATGGGCAGGCAAAGCCTTCTCGGTTCAGACGCATATCAAAGTTGAATAATCCTACTGTAAATTGCGTTAGATGACTATCCCAAATTGCATTGTAGGACCCTTGCACTGTTAGGATGTCTATAGCTTGGTAATAGAAGAAGATAATTCGTTCTAAGCCTGATATTGAGGTTTCTTTTGAGACGTCCTCGGGGTGAGTTCGGGTTGAGGTGAGTTCAGTCACTTGGGGTGGGCTTGATCGAAACCAGGTGATACCACGGTAAAGAATGGCAGGGATATCTGGTTGGATGATAAGATAAAGGGTGAAGCCTAGCACAAAGATTACTGCCATAGGCCAAAACCAGTAATCCTTGCATTTTTCTGATTTTCGACACGATGGTGTGAAGATTGTTTCAGTGTAACCTGGCATGCATGTACCACAGAGCCTGCCGTGTCGGGCAGTGTTGCATTTGTCGTATGGAACACAGCCTTTTCGTGGGGACGATGCCTGACAACAGTAGCCGACTGGGCAGCGCGAAAACTCTATTGTTGGTGGGTTCATCTGGATTTTGTATCCCCAAAAGTTTGGTAACACTTCGAGACCTTTAGCACATCTTCCTCCATACGGACACAGCAGACATTTCAACGAGTTACTTGTGTTATCTCTAGGAATGCAATGAGATACGAGTAGATTATATGGGGATTTTGAGCCATCTCACTGTAAATGGAAATTTTGAGTGAGATTTTTATACATTTATTTAGACCTATAGATAGCCCTTACCATCAGGGCCGCTGAGAGGTTGGTTGGGGCCCGGGGCAAATTTTTCTTTAGGGGCCCCTATTTCCAAAAATGTTTTTGGAGAACAACGCCCCCCCCCCCTCGACAACTGTAGGGAAAACATTTTTCCGGACGAGTACGTTGCAATTGTTTCCCAGCGCCTTTACCTCAAATTTTCATACCAAATTTGGGTATTT
Organism: Paramuricea clavata; assembly: GCA_902702795.2. Taxonomy (NCBI): domain Eukaryota; kingdom Metazoa; phylum Cnidaria; class Anthozoa; order Malacalcyonacea; family Plexauridae; genus Paramuricea; species Paramuricea clavata. The sequence goes on from CACRXK020000493.1 coordinate 69,612, forward strand.
TGCCCAAAAGAACAAATATCTTGCCCTTTGTGCGAAAATATTTGACCCAAAAAAATGACTGGGCCCAACAAAAATTTTCTAGGGGCCCCCAGAACCTGGGGGCCCGGGGCAATTTGCCCCCCCCCCCTGCCCCCCCTCTCGGCGGCCCTGCTTACCATTTGTCCTATGGTTAGGCGTGTTGTGGTAAGTATCTGGTGTGATACGGTATGGTGTGCTAGCTACTAAATAGGTATGGTACCAGGTGATCTCGGAACTCAGAAAATGCCTGGCACTAGTTGTAAAATAGAAATCCATTTCTGTCTTAAAATTACTCAATATTTCATTAACGGTGTTAGATTTATATCTCAAATTTGTCCCATATATTCATTTCCCTGTGCAAGACACAGACACAAAGTATCAAACAGTTTCACAAAATAATCAGGGCGTGTGACAAGTGATTAAAGGTATGAAACTGGATTTCTATTCTGTTGCCAGTCCCAGTCCTTTTGCTCACCGTCAGAGCACCTGGTAAGGTATGGTAAAGTGTGGTGTGTTTTGGCAAGGTATGGTATGGTGAGGTACAATACGGTGAGGTGTGGTGAGGTTAGGTAAAGTAGGTATGAAAAGCTATGGTATGGTATTGTATGTTAAGATAATATAATAAATATTCTTACCTATACACCCCGCGGTCTATGGTGTAACTACCCATGGTACAAAGTTCACATTCAAAACTCTGTGCAGCTAGTGCAGCTGGTTTAATTGAAACTGAGCGCTTCATCCAGCGTCTGATTTTATAACCCCAAGGACATTGTATGGATGTACCTTGTGCCAACTGAAATTTGTGTGTGTGTGCTATCTCTATTACTATCACTTTCTCTAAAGATGGTGACCACTGGTAATCTAGTGTGGAATTGGACAAAATAACAGAATCACATAGATCACTTGATAGGCCAAGAGTGCCATGAAATTTCCCATTGTTCGAGGTTTCATGGACTGTATGACGTTGGATTATCCGAGAATCTTGTATAAAAGAGTTTCCATAAGTCAGACTCATACTGCCTGTAGCCTGGACGTCCGGAATATTACCACCATTATTACTGTCCAATGTGCAGTTTTTGATAAATATATTAGAATTGAACCCTGTGATTGCACCAGGCCCATTTCTACCACTGTTATTACGGAATGTGGAATCGGTAATGTTACATTCAATTTTACTCCCGACAAGTAAGGCTCCAGCGAAGTCAGCTATGTTGCCTACAAATACACACCTTTGTATGTGCAGGTGAGCAAGATTCCGTGCAAAAATAGTTGAGTAAGTTCCTATGTTATTATGAAACTCACAATCTTCAATAAACAAACCTGAGTCAAATGTTTCTCCATACTCGAGAGGTGACTGACCCCTCTTTGGATTAAAGCCATGCCCTTTTTTGGTTGACTCGAATGCTTTATTATCACCCATCAGTAAAGATCTATCCCTTTTCAGTGATCCACTATTCTCAGAACCCAGAGCTTTAGTGCCTGTTTTCAAATCCCCAGTAACCTTTGACTTTAAGGCCCCATTCTTCTTGGAATCGAAGCCTTCTCCGTTTTTGCTCGGTTTATTATTGTCCAAGCTTAAAAATCCATCCGTTTCCCGAAGTCTACTATTTTCTGTGTCCAGAGATTCGTTCTTCGTTTTGAAAACCCTGGTCCTGTTTGACTCTAGGGATGCAGCCTTCTTGGAACTTAGAGTTAACACTATGGGTTCATCTTTTTCGGAACTTAGATCTGGTTTCTGGGATCCACCTCGCTTGGAATTAAGACTTGGCTGCAGAGGTCTGCCCCTTGGAGATATGCTTTTCGTTTCAACATGTTTAGCCACATTGGCATCCAAGAGTTGACTCGTTTTGCAATTTACAGAAAGACCACACTCTTTTGATCCACTCATGTTTCCCTTGAGAAGAGCACCTTCCTTTAATTCTGGAGGTCCACCCCTCCCCAACTTTTCAGATTTCCTTTTCCACTTTAAAGGCCTGTTAAGGCTATCCTGTTGACCAGCGCCGGGCCATGGATCGTTTAGGTCGGAAAATTCCGCAAAAATATGAGTCTGATTTGAATTACTAAACTGAATCACAGAGTTTCTTATAGTTATCATGCTACTTGACAATGTCGAAATATACAATGCCTCTGCGTCGTTATGAGAAAAATTGCAATTTATAACAAAAAAGGTTAAGTTTTTAGAAACCCTTACCATAGGTGCAATGTTATTGTTCACATTATTCTTGACAGAGAAACTGGACTGAAAGCTAACCAAATATCCAAGATTAATAAAAGAGAACTTCGTATTCGAGATCTCAGAATTCATGAAATTAAAGTTTACAAATCCTTGCATAGAGATAACATGATTTGTCTTTTCCAAATAATTATTGGCAACGGTGATGTTCTTGATTTCTACGAAAACTGGAACTATTTGATTGTTAACAACGCTTAAAGAACCAGCATTATTCTTTTCTAAGAAATTTGTATCGGTAATATTAATTCTCAGATTACCCAGTACGTGCTTTGTTACTGAGACATTGATAAGGTTGGGAAAGGCTGTGTCTTTTTCAAAGGAACCGAATAAACAATTATTAACAGTTAAGGAAACATCGTCAGCTTTCAAAAAAGTGTCAAGAAATTTTAAATGGTGAAATTCAATGGTTGTGAAATTGATCGAATTGCCTTCAAAATTTAGTCCTTTTCCAGAGCAGTTTATGGTTGCTCTTCCATTCCAAGAATAGAAACGTAGTTTTCCAGTAATTGCCCTCGTTGTGTTTACACATGTATTGTATGGTACATTTTCGGTGTTCTTAGCGTCCAGTTTAATGATGACGTCATTTCCGCTCGACATATTGATCACGTGATGTAAGGTTTGACATGGCGAGGTGACGTTTTGACAAGAGTTCGCGCCATCGTGACCACGAGATTTTGAGACGTAGAGATTAATGTTCCCAGAGGCTGGAATTAAAAGAATGAATTTTAATGAGTTGTTACATAGAGATTTATTTTTGTGGAAGTAGCCATAGCATCGAGTCAGCGCAGCCAGGCTGTGATAACTGGCTTGATGATTTTTGAAGTTGCTACTTTAGATATTAAGCCGTGTTTATACCACGAGCCTAAGCCTGGCCTAGGCCTAGCTTTGGACTAGATTTTTGTACTGTAAACACACTTTGGCCTGTTCTAGGCTAGGAAATCTAGGCCACCTGTTCTGATGGGTCCAGATTTCCTGGCCTAGGCCAGGCTGAAGTACGTTTACACTACAAAAATCTAGTCCAAAGGTAGGCCTAGGCCAGGCTTAGGCTCGTAGTGTAAACACGGCTTTAGAGGCCTTACGATTTTAGGACGCCGGCAACGCGACGGCGACGGCCAAAACAAGCTCCTTCAAATAAATGGTAGTAAAGATAATTCGTCGTATATTATCAATCGTATGAATTTAATACTGTCTTAGAAGTTGAAGACATGGGTTTTATGTTGGGAAGAGCTCTACTGAACCCAGTTTGAAGTTGCACTTGTTGCGGCTTGAAATGCAGCCGTTGTATCAAGACGTGAAAATCTGTGATTTGCCGTTGTAAACAGAGCGAGGACAATGTCTAAATTATTCATAGATTGTAATTACTCAATGGACCTTTAACCTTATAACTAAAATTTTGATCTAGACAAGTCTACACAAAAATTTCATCACAGCTTGAAAGAGCATCACAAAATTAGTAATATTCCGAAGTTTCGTTGCGAAATGTTGTAAAATGCGGATAATATAGCCTTGCGAAGTTTGCAATTTTCAGTCATTTTAGATTACAAACGGGAAGTTGATACCCAAACACCCGATTTGGGTATCAATTTCCCGTTTGTAATCTAAAATGACTGAAAATTGCAAATTTCGCAGGGCTATATTATCCGCATTTTACAACATTTCGCAACGAAACTTTGGAATATTACTAATTTTGTGATGCTCTTTCAAATTTTTGTCTAGATCAAAATTTTAGTTATAAGGGGAAAGGTCCATTTTCGGGCGACGTCTGTGTTGATAAAAACGTCGTTTGCACCCATTTCCCAACTAGAAGAACTCGACATTATAAACTTCGAGCCCGGTCACAGAAATGAAAGACAAATGTCCTGACTGTCACAACTATTGTGCTACCATGTCACTGACAAACCGTCGCTAATAATGTTGATAACAGAACTCACCCAAAGTCAGAAACACTACAACGAGCAATATTTTCAAGACTTCCTGTTTCACAATTGATCCGCATTTGTAAACAAACGCAATGTTGACCATGATGAATTCTTATTGAATCTCTAAATCACCACATATACCAAGTTTTGTCAAATTCAAGTGTTCAAAAGTCTAAACGATGATTTCTGAACAGTTACCGTACACTGATAATTCATAGGAAAGTGTTTCATTTTCCTGGTAAATATTCTCTCAAAGATGTGTTCTAGTATGAAATATGACCTATGTCGGCCAATATCTGAGAAGGTGAAGTAGGAGTATTTTGGATTGGTTTCCGGGATCTGTGACGATGATAAAACACTCCTTCTCGTGTTTTAAATAGTATACATAAACGACATAGGGAGTGAGATTATGGGAGGTCATATGGGAGAGGTCAGACTCTTCATACCCCTCTTACTTATGGTCCATGCATGCATAGTCTTTCAAAACATGGTTTGGAAACTCCGCTAAAGTCTTTGTTCTATCTTTTTGTTCGCGTTTATGCAGTTTTGTGCACAGTGCACGGTCAATGAACACATTGTATTTCAGTATAATGAACGGATCATCCAATAGCAACGTTTCAGTTCAGTCATTCAACCATGCTATTTAAATATTAATAAACCTGAAACAAAGGATGTGCACGGTGTAAGGTACGGCTCAACATAAAATCCGAGCCCATTATAACCGCTTTGAAGTTTACTGAGTTCCTGATCATATCTTGAAAGACTATAGACCAATTGCGAAACTTAGTGGCCGCGCCTTCATACTGCACGAGAACGAGGCTTATTATGCAAAAACAAAACAATTTCTATATTTTTATATAGCGAAAAGTGAATTTTAGGGGTTTTAAAGTGTTTTTTCTTGAATCTCTTTGATCTTTTCTTAATATTTCGTGCTAGGTTATATAAATATTTGTTAAATTTATCTAAACATCGATTTCCCACTATATTTTTACCCGCTTTAGAGAGATATTTCGTTGTTGTTTTAGCATGCGATGGAACAAACATATGGAAAAGATCAATCTAGACTTTAAAATCTGATCAAGATGCAAATAAAATAGCCAGTATAACTTAACAAACTAAAATATAACTCTTTCTACCCATATTTTTTTAGACTTCGTGCGAGAAAAAAACGATTTTGTCAAAGGATAATAACATAAAATTTCTACAAATTTTGCCCGACATTTACTTTCATATTTTTAAAGTTAAAATCGAAAACTTGCTATTATATTACAACTGAAACAAAATTAATCAACGTTACAACTTTTTCTTTGAAATGTAATAATAAAACAGACGGAAAATACCTGATTCTTTCTCTGGTATAATCTGCTTCTTTTATCGGACGGCGAAAAACAGCAAAACTTTGCCTCGCACGCCGCGAAAAACAATGAAATTTGAAGTAAGACTAAATCTATGAACAAGTTTAATAAAGATTTACATAATCAAAACAGAAATATTGAAAAAAAATGAAGAGATTACCATAAAAACGGGTCTCAAACACTGAAATTTATTTTTCGCCATATAAAAGTATAGCAGAATGATTTGTTTTTGCATAATAAGCCTCGTTTTCGTGCAGTTTAAGGCGCGGTCACTAAGTTTCGCAATTGGTCTATGATGCATGCAGGAACTTTAAAATTTCTTTGAAGAAAGACTTATTGAGGCAGTTTTGAAGCAGTGCCGTAGCCAGAACGATAATTGAGGGGGCACATATTCATATATTCGTGTTCACATACCATAAAAACAATTGATTTCAAAAGAAATTAATAAAGCAGAACACGAATATATGAATATGTGCCCCCTCAATTATCGTTCTGGCTACGGCACTGTTTTGAAGCAAAATTTGACGTTTTTGAATTCGGAGTTAGCCATGGACATCACTTCATAGCTCGTTAAATTCTGTCATCTCGTATTAGAGACTTTACGATTTTAGGACGGCAACGGCTACCAATACAATAGATCATTGAAAATAATTGATTCTATTGTAAGTCAGGGTTTAGAGAAAATTTGGCTGGGAAATGGAATCTAGACCACCTGAGTGGTTATATTACTACCTTAAAAAATAAGCAGAAACTCGACGTTTCGAGCGAAGGCCCTTCGTCAAATCTTGACGAAGGGCCTTCGCTCGAAACGTCGAGGTTCTGCTTATTTTTTAAGGTAGTAATATAACAACTCAGCACAGCATTTCTACATTGGTACTACCTACACTGGTACAGACAGTTTTAATCTAGACCACCGCCCTTCAGGACCCTCATGACTGAAGACCTCGTTTTCATGTACGCGCGTGGGTGTCATTTTTCATGTGCGCGCGTGGGTGTCATTTTTCAACAATTTTTCAACCAAATTCTTAACCTGGCACTTACCATGAATTCCTAATCGTAAACAATCACAAGATTTCCCAAGGTTGCATTGTATAAAATTTGTTTATTCACGTTCAAAATTATTTTTACAAATAATCATCTAACATTTCAAATCCCTTTACAAAAACCGTTTTTAAAGATTATTAATTTTCTACTCCATTAATGGGTCATTGAGTTCACCATGGGTCCGGCTCTCTCCGAAGAAACGACAAGAAGTGAAACAAGTGCACGCCAAACGAACACCTTTTGTAAGAAGAAACACTAGTCTCGCAACCTGTGAAACAACGGCGACAAACACGAGCAGAATGCAGACTACTGGGAGAAAGCCAACAAGCGCAATTTGACACCACTTGAAACCATCCATAATATGTGACATCGGGCCTGTGGGCTCAACCCCTTCAGAGAGATACGCCATGAAAGGAAGATTAAACATTGCCATCAGCACCAGGCAGAATAATGATGTAGTTTCAGCACGGTTATCGAAAACACGCTCATAGGGGTGCATATATATATGCAGCGATAGATTGATGATGCAGAAAAGTAGTAAAGTAAGCGATTTTAGGAACGGATCTTTAATCAAAACAGCGGCGAGGATTAGAACAAGCATTCGACCAATCAAAACGCTTTCCCAATAAATGGTGCCAGCACTGATATGATCTGGAATACGGTATGAGCCAAACAGAACCGAGGTTATAGCCGTTCGGCCACCCGTATCCGGTGCAGCATTTCCAGCAAGATGACGCCGGTTTAAGAACCAATACGACAACATAGGCAACGGAAATAAGCAGGCAAGGAAAAAATTAGCCATAGAGATTTGCTTTTTGTAGAATTTCTTAGCTCCGAAGAATATGACCAATACAAATGGAAAGAAATATATCAGAACCAGTGTCCCTATAAGCGTCTGCCACCAAGTATAACATTCTATATTACAATTGACAAACAAACAGTTGACACCATCAACAGTAACACAGTTTAGCAGAGTTAAGCTTTTCCGAGCAAGTACAGTATAACCGAGAAACACGCTTTTAAGAAAGGCTGATAGATAGAGACCGTTTTTTGGAGTCAGAACAGGAAAACATACCGACATTGTTTTCTGTAGAAGGAAAATACATGGAATGGCAAAGAGAACTGAGAAAACGCCTAAAGTATGGAATAACAGCTTTGATACAGGATTCAAGCCTGGAAATGGGCAGGCAAAGCCTTCTCGGTTCAAACGCATATCAAAGTTGAATAATCCTACTGTAAATTGGGTTAGATGACTATCCCAAATTGCATTGTAGGACCCTTGCACTGTTAGGATGTCTATAGCTTGGTAATAGAAGAAGATAATTCGTTCTAAGCCTGATATTGAGGTTTCTTTTGAGACGTCCTCGGGGTGAGTTCGGGTTGAGGTGAGTTCAGTCACTTGGGGTGGGCTTGATCGAAACCAGGTGATACCACGGTAAAGAATGGCAGGGATATCTGGTTGGATGATAAGATAAAGGGTGAAGCCTAGCACAAAGATTACTGCCATAGGCCAAAACCAGTAATCCTTGCATTTCTCTGATTTTCGACACGATGGTGTGAAGATTGTTTCAGTGTAACCTGGCATGCATGTACCACAGAGCCTGCCGTGTCGGGCAGTGTTGCATTTGTCGTATGGAACACAGCCTTTTCGTGGGGACGATGCCTGACAACAGTAGCCGACTGGGCAGCGCGAAAACTCTATTGTTGGTGGGTTCATCTGGATTTTGTATCCCCAAAAGTTTGGTAACACTTCGAGACCTTTAGCGCACCTTCCTCCAAACGGACACAGCAGACATTTTAACGAGTTACTTGTGCTATTTCTAGGAATGCAATGAGATAGGAGTAGATTATATGGGGATTTTTAGCCATCCGGCACTCACTGAGTAATTAATGTTGAAGGATTTTGTAGATGGAAATTTTGAGTGAGATTTTTATACATTTATTTACACCTATGGATCGCCCCTTTGTCCTAATTGACCATTTGCGTAATAGACAAAATTTAGATCTCAACAAATCTAGACAAACATTTCATCACAGCTTGAAAGAGCATCACAAAATTAGTAATATTCCAAAATTTCGTTGCGAAATGTTGTAAAATGAGGATAATATAGCCTTGCGAATTTTGCAATTTTCAGTCATTTTAGATTGCAAACGCGAAATTGACAGCCTCAAGGCGTATCGGGCTGTCAATTTCCCGTTTGTAATCTAAAATGACTGAAAATTGCAAACTTCGCAAGGCTATATTATTCGCATTTTACAACATTTCGCAACGAAACTTTGGAATATTACTAATTTTGCGATGCTCTTTCAAGCTGTGATGAAATATTTGTCTAGATCAAAATTTAGTCTATTACGCAAATGGTCAATTCCATGGTATGGTATGGTATGGTATGGTATGGTATGGTATGGTATGGTATGGTATGGTATGGTATTAATGGTATGGTGTGATATGGTTAGGCTTGCTGTGGTAAGTATCTGGTGTGGTACGATATGGTGTGCTAGCTGCTAAATAGGTATGGTAAGGTATGGTAAAGTATGGTATGGTGTGTTTTGGCAAGGTATGGTATGGTGAGGTACAATACGGTTAGGTGTGGTGTGGTGAGGTTAGGTAAAGTAGGTATGAAAAGCTATGGTATGGTATTGTATGGTAAAATAAGATAATAAATATTCTTACCTATACACCCCGCGGTCTATGGTGTAACTACCCATGGTACAAAGTTCACATTCAAATTCAAAACTCTGTACAGCTGATGTAATTGAAACTGAGCGCTTCATCAAGCGTCTGATTTTATAACCCCAAGGACATTGTATGGATGTACCTTGTTCCAACTGAAATTTGTCTGTGTGTGCTATCTCTATTACTATCACTTTCTCTAAAGATGGTGACCATTGGTAATCTAGTGTGGAATTGGACAAAATAACAGAATCACATTGATCACTTGATAGGCCAAGAGTGCCATGAAATTTCCCATTGTTCGAGGTTTCATGGACTGTATGACGTTGGATTATCCGAGAATCTTGTATAAAAGAGTTTCCATAAGTCAGACTT
>CACRXK020000494.1:0-79171 GCA_902702795.2 Paramuricea clavata
AACTATGCCATCTCTTCGCAGTAAACAGAAACAAACTATTGTAAAAAAATTACAGAGCACAAAAGTGACCATTTCGCAGACCGCAGTGTCAGAAAATAACAGCATTACACGTTTCTGAAAAAATACTTAGAGGCCTCGTTAAAATAAGTAGAGGCCTCGTTGAAATAAATACTACCCGAATCATATTACCCATATACGCCTTCGCCCATTTAGTTCTTCTAAATTGTTCGCCCATTTAGTTCTTCTAAATTGTAAGCAATTAATTGTAAATTTCGACGTGCTAAAACTCTGTTTTCTGACCATCAGAATTCTGTCAAAACTTCCCCCAAAGTCCACGAAATGGCATTTCAATTTTCAGAGACTCTAAATTTAAAAATTTCCTCGGCCCTTCGGCCCTCGCTACCCCCTTATCAAAAAGATCTTCCTACAGAACTGCACGCTTCTGTAATATGTCTGTGCGTAAAATATGAGTATTTTTGTTTGTAAATTGTGTTTTCATTTTCCATGTTTATCGATACCATAGAAAAATTATGGCATTTCTAAATTTCAAATATTTGATGATGTGACTTCAGCTCGTCACTACCAGTTGCAATTCGGAAACACATTTTGCTCGCATCACTAGAAAGCGGTAAAAAAAATTAATTTTTATACGTACATTCAATTTTGCAGCTGCCTCCTATAAATGAAGACAAAGAAATAAATTAGTGGTCACATTTTTTTGAAAGAAATAAACGGGAAGATAAACATGGCACAGACTTCTGTCAATGTTACAGCGTTGCGTGTAAATCCGGGGGTGCACACCCTGAATATAAGTGTGTTGGAGCCGGCAAACGTGACTGTGGCTGGAGTCATGTTGGGTCCCCCTGGTGGACCATATATACTGATTATTGGCTGGTTTTAGGAAGTGTTACAAGAAAGGGCATAAATCTTGCAGTGATTTAAATTTATCAGTTATCACCGCTAGTTCAAAAATCTAAATATTTCCTTAGATCCTAAAAAATAACCTTAAAATATATTAATTAATTAATCTTCGTTAAAATTTCACTTTTATTTAAACGGACAGCACTTTTTTCCATCCAGCAAACCGCCCTGTCGATTTTCTAAAGTCGTTTGTTTTTGGATTTTTTTATTAATTCGGTTAGGGTTAGGGTTAGGGTTAGAGTTAGGGTTAGAGTAGGGGTAGGGTTTGGGTTAGTTACATAGCCATTTAACACCTCTTCCGGCCATCTTCCGAAAATGACGTCAGGTCAGTTTGCTGGATGGAAAATAGTGCTAACCTATTTAAAATTTAAACACGTGTTATGTTTCCACTTTACCACCTCATTTTTCTAATGGCACAGCTGAAATTCATCGCCTTTCTTCACGGAGAATATTTAAAACATTGTTGATAATTGATATCGAACAGTTTTGTCGCAGATTTCATGATATGCTTAAAACATAACTTTATATTAAATTTATAATTAAAATGATATATTTAAGCAAATTAAGTTTTTTCAAATAGCAATAAAATGTAAAAACAATAAAAACTTTTCTTTTCAGGAAAATTCTCACACTTCAAGTGGACAAGGAAAATTCTAGATTAGTTACCAGACTACCCAATATAAGTGCACGTTGGTTCAAAAAATTAAAATTAAAAACATTGGGAAATATAAATTTTCAAATATTTTCCTTATTTTTACCGATACTAGTATTTTACATATTAAACCTTCTATTTGTTGATAACATGCGTTAGTCCACGAAGGTTTACGTGAAATCGAGGATTAAAATCCAACCAAAAGCTGAGTGAAAGACGGGTCAATATTTACGATCGAAATGTCATCCTTTAGTAATGGGGAACCAGCAATCTCATCTACGAGTAGTTATGTTGAAACGTACATGGACTGTAAGTATATATAAGTCTGAAATAAGTGCTAGGATTGTGGGACACGAAGTAGTGTTGATAGATAGGATACTGCGTTGCTCAGATCGCTATGAAGTGTATAAGCCATATAAAATACTGTCCTTTGCTGGTCACAGATATTTTGTCTATTCTCATTGGAAACTTCGATGTTTTTAAGCATTTGAATGTTTCAATTAGCCCAATCAAGCACAATTGGCATATCTGTGAAATGCTCTTAACAAGCATTGAGGTTTCACAAAATGTGCCCTAGTGCCCCCTATTTCCCCCCTCCAATTATGCCAGACGATTTTAATATTTTCAGATGTTGAAGCGCTACCTGACGATCTACAAAGAGATATCTCACAAATGCGAGAGCTGGATATGATGTACCAAGGTATATGGTTTTCCGTAGATCTATGGGTTTTTCAAGCCGAACTGTATACATATTTTAGACCTTACCTGGAATAGATGCAAAAAATGTAACTATAGGCCCTCTGCAGGAATTGAACTTACAATTTCAAGACTTTCTCCAGAAGTTTGTGTATATATACTAGGGGATGCCACCGAATGGTCACAGGTTCGATTCCCACCGTGGTCAGGCAAACTTTTCAGCTTGCCCACCCGTGTGGATGCACACTCAGCGTAACATCATATTCACCCGAGTACATAACACCAACACACACAAAAAATTTTAGGCATCATGTTCCCTAGAAGAAAACGTTAATGGCATGTGCATGGTATAAATACTATATTAGAATAGTTTGTGTAACATACTGTTACAATATGTTAAAAAATTTCAGAGAAACTGAGAGAAATTGGTCGTTGGATGGACACGTATCACCAGAGAAAAGAATCGTCTGTTAGAAAACGATGTATGATCAATATTCAAAGATGTTTGGTGAAAGGTCAAGAATTGGGGGACGAAAAATTACAACATGTCTCACATATGATGGATATGGTATAGAATTCATATTGCAATAAAATATTACAAACTTATGGCAAGTCTAGGGGTGTGTGGGGGGTTGCAATGTCCACCTTCCCCTAGATTAGGATTGATTGGTGGTTATCAAAATTTCCAACTTTTGATGGTAGTGGTGAATGAAGCATGTACAAAAATATGACCAGCAAACGAAGCCAAAATGTGGCCCACTTTATTGCCAAGTCCATCATTTTTTTATGCATCAAGAGGAAAGTGCTGGCAACCCTGAATTACACCCGCAATGTTTAAGATGTGTTTACCACTGTTTACTATCAACAGACAAAAACATTGTGTGTACAAAATTGTTAAATATTGCAGGTGGATACAAAAAGTCGTCAGGTTGAGATTGAAATGGAGTCGGCTGAACTAAGAAGTGATCAAGCACCAACTATACCACTGAAACAAGAAACACAAGGTAGAAGGACTACATTGTCACATATGTACCGGTACCTACCTAATGCTATAGGATCTTACTGTTAAGGGGAAATGTGTTGGGCTTAATTTGAATTCATATAACACTTTAGATGATCAAGATACAACTCAAAAAGCTGGTGAAAAAATAAAAACTACAAGTATGTATTTCCTACACGTTTAGGAATGAAGCTATTTAAAGCATGTCTAAGTATTACTTACCGGTACCAGAGTATGTTTGTTCTGCGCATCAGTTCTGCTCATAACAAAGGGGGACTTCCCCCCCAGATATAAACATTGCCCAAATTTTGCATCTTTCAAACTTTTTTGAAATGTAGAGTTTATATTCATTTACAAGCATAGCGAATCGGAAAAGTATTAGATACCGTATTTAGTTAGTATATCATATTTTACAAGTATAGCAGTTCAAAACGTAAACATGATGAGTGGACCTCATCTTTAACCTGTATCACCTGAATTCTTGCTTCTCAACAGGAAATCGTCGTAGACTTCATGAAAAAGTTAAGCAAGAACAGGATGTGGAAAATCCAGAGAAAATCTCAAATTCTGCTGAGAATCCAAAACCACCCAAAAAAAAGAAATTCAATCGAAAGTGAGTCAGAAGTTCGTACAATATTGCGTTTTGTATTTTCTCCAGATAATCCTGGTTCCTCCTGTAGTAACACTGCCTTACTTTTGTGTATTCTGCAGAAAGAAGAAAGAAAATAGTTCTCCAACGCCCGATATTCCAATTGATCCAAATGAACCAACTTACTGTCTATGTAATCAGGTAACTTTAAAATATCGAATCAAAACATATTTAGATCATGAAGCATGTGACATCTTTGTTTCTCTGGACAGGTTTCTTTTGGTGAAATGATAGGCTGCGATAATGAGGGGGTAAGTTTCTCTGATATTTAGTACCAACAGTTGCTGTGTCAACATTTCTTGCCATCAAGGCTAATTACATACATGCACAATGAATGGCTCCTGCCTCTTAAATACTAATACATGTACTTTGCTGTTAACTGTTCAATTATTATATATTTTTAGTGTGCAATTGAGTGGTTCCATTTCCAATGTGTTAATTTAACTTCGAAACCCAAAGGAAAATGGTAATTAATGCTAAATGTTAAACATAAAATACTTATTTGAGAAACTATAGCTTCATGTGTTTTTCTAATATCCTCTCCAGGTACTGTCCAAAATGCAGTCAAGAAAGACAGCGAAAAAAGACGGACAAAAATGACAAGACTGATAAATCTGAAAAATAGCATATTTTGTGTAAATTTATATATACTGTTGTGTGTTACGCCTGTTGAATGCAGTTTGCATGAATGTATATAGGGCATCTTAGCTTAAACAATTGTGGAAATGTTAGTGAATAGTCATAAGTGAATTGTACTCTTGCATGTATATTATAAATAAGAGGCTTTAGTTTTCTTATTTCATATCATATAACATCTAAATTAAAAATTCTATTCATAATTATTTCTTATCAAACTAAAAAGCCATGATCCGGCTTACTGGACCTCTAGGACTAGGGAAAACAGTTTAGGAATGATGGAGCTTTCCAGCACAAATGCAGGTAGTTTAGTTCTGACAGTGCCACAAGCTACTACCCTCCCCAGTCTTTATAAGCTAAGCTAAATAGCTCAGACCATAAAGCATAAGCCATAAGTTCAACTTAGTTCATACACAAGTTGTTAGAGCAACAAAAAATTAAAATACAAATATCCAATATATATATTTAGTGTTAAAATTCATCATCTATACAATATGTACAAATCTATTACTTTCCCTAGGGCTGTTATATCTATGAAAAAAGGACATTTAGCAAATTTTAATGGTCTCTGCTTGTGACATGTTTTTGAATGGAATACTGCATATTATATTAATGGATATATAACCATTCCCTTCTTAAGCCTCGTTTACACTATCAAAGTTTCTGTGATCACAGTAGGAATTTTGCATGGGCAAATTCTAAGTTTTGGACTGATTTGTAAGAAATGTTTGCGGCAACCGACTCAGTGTTAAATTAAACACCGAGTCAGTTCCTTCAAACACTACAAATCCTTCAAAATACTACTTAACAATTAGACAACGAGGCCGAGTTGTCTATGAGCGAATAGTCAACGAGGCGAAGCCGAGTTGACTATTTGCTCATAGACAACGAGGCCGAGTTGTCTAATTGTTTTAGTATAAACTTTAACATTAATTTACAAATAGGCTGCAAACACAATACAAAAATACACAAAAAAAATATAAAACCATTAAAGGTAAACAAATATTTTAGTTTTTGTTCGCGTGAAATGTTTTACAAAATGTCAAAATTCAGTTTTAATTTTAAAATTTCATTGAGTGTATGTTATTTTGTCTATTTTCTTACCCATAAAAATTGCCATTCCATATTTTTGTTGCTTTTTTCGGGGGGTTTTAGTACAGAATTGTTCAACAAGTCGTCCAAAAAATCATCAGACACTTCGGCAAAAGTGCAAAACACGAATTTTCCGCCATTTTGAATTTTCTATTAGTAGGCTATCACTATAAATAGCCTACTAGTAGCGTAGCCAATCAGAAGGCACGATATGTGATAGCCTGCTAGTAGGTTTATACTAAAATACAATATACTTACATATGCAAAATTCCTACGTGATCACAGAAGCTTTGAGCTAAAGTGTGAACCAGACTATAGCTTAGTAATTCCTAAACAAGCTTCTGCCTAGCTACTATATTAATGCAATAATGGATATATAATTTAGTTGGACATTAATTTGAGTTGAGAAATACGATGTAGAATTTCTATGATTTGTAGAATATTTGACGCGGCCGTGTTATACACGTAAAAATGGACAAGTTCACAAGCTGACGGCAAGTTGTGTTCGCACTGCTTGTTCCCAGTTGTTGTAACAAGTTTGGAACAAGCAGTTAACAACTTGTAACAATTAAGCTTGATGGCATTATCAAACTTGTTACAAGGTTGTTCTAACAATAAGCAATTATTGGATGAGGCTGAGCATGATATCAAGAATTATTCAGACCGAGGTCAATGTTATCTGCCGAAGCGAAGCTGAGGCGGATAACATAGACCGAGGTCTGAATAATTCTTGATATCATGCGAAAGCAGAATCCAATAATTGTTTTATTATACATTTAAAGACATGAGAAACGTATAGGACGATTCCTGTTCATGAGGTAGGAAAAGTGCAATTTGAATATCAAACACCTTGCACAAAGTCAAAGGTCAGCTAAATATTATATTTCTACTTCTATTTACCCCTTTGCGGCTTTTTTCGTGCTTTCACTATCCTTATCTGCCAATAATTTGGAGAGTTCACTTTCATTCAGCGAAGCAAATCTCCTGTCGGCCATTGTTTGTTTTTTTCCCGCGCTTATACTTATAGGTTCAAGCTTTTGGCCGCGCAAGGGTTTGGGCACGAGAGAGTCCAATAATATTTTTTTTTGGATGCAAGTTCGATCCAAAAAAACAATTATTGGACGTTGATGACGTCATCGGCGGAAAATACGTAATAAATGCCGAATACTGAAAATTAGCCGGTGCTTTCTGACCAATTTGAAACGAGAATACATATTAAATGTATAATAAGTCTGATTACTCTGATACGGTCATGATATAGCAAGAATGTTATAAGGTTGACGACACAAGGTTGTAACAATATTGTTCTATCATGACTGTATCTGACTTGTTGGAACAACCTTGCAACAAGTCTGATAATATCAACAAGGTTGTTACAAGTTGTTAACAGCTTGTTCCAAACTTGTTGACAACTTGGGACAAGCAGTGCGAACACAACTTGTTGGCAGACTTGCTACAAGATGCGAGATTTTTGCGTGTGTAGGTCGTTTGGTTTTAGTGGCCATATTTCAATCACAGTCCGGACCTATATGCTGTCGAATGTTTTTGAACCAAACGTCCTTGTCTTCTGGAGAATTTGCGGAGAATACAAAGTAGACCTTTGGAAATACAATCCTAAATAAAATGGAGTAAAGAACAGTATTAAACTAACTTTGTTTATACTGGATAGCTCTAATATTACGGTCTGGTATACTTCTTTGTTTTCAACCACGTATACGTAAGCGGAACTCTTGCTATCTGCGTACTTACTGTTGACCTTATGACTTTTCCAAGCTGAGGGTACTCAAAACAATTCAAAACCGTAATTAGGTTGGTATATGATTGTGTAAGTATGACATGCCTGGGCATGAAACATGATTGGATTGATGGGACTAAAAAGTTGGAATCGATTGTAGTTTTGTATATGCAATTGTGCTCCTTGTTCCAACCACAACCAGCCCAACAGCTAAGCGTGTTTAAATATTTGACTAAAATATTCTAACTTTTAATAAAACTGTTTACTAGTAATATGGCGAAAATGTGTTGATAACAGTGCAGTTGTGGTTGTGTGCTACGGGCGACGTCACTGCAAATTGATTAAGTTTAATAGTATGCAGTGAGTGACGTCACTCATAGCACACAACCTCTGGCACACAACCAGAACTGCATGGTTATCTAAATATTTTCGCCATATTAAACACTTTTATTAAATTTAAAAACGGTAGAAGCGCAGAGCTTTAAAAATAAGCCGGCGGCCGCCGGAGCTCCGGCAGGTGCTACGAGGACCAGGTTCACCGCCGGTTACTTTGTTTAGGACTTGAAATATCAATTCTGCTCTCCTTCCTCCACTCGAAGCTTTCAAACAAAGTTATTTTTCCTCAACCTCGTCTACTTTATAGCCTGGTTATTTTCGAAAACGACGTACTATTTCGTTATAAACCGATTTAGTTATTTGTCATCTTAAATCTGAAGTTATGTTGTTGAAGAATGAAAGTAGTGATACATTATAATTTGGTTCCACAGCTCAGTTGTGTTGCTATCTAATCAATATACACTATAGTTCATTTGGATGACTTTAAGACCCCCTAGACGCCCCCCCCCCCCTCCCAACAGCCGCCTAATTTATCAAAACAGACACCTACTCAGAATAATTCTGAAAGCCCTGGAAGCGTAACCAGAATTATTCATATCAATAGTCTTTTAGTCAAATATTTAACACGTCTATAGCTATTGGGCTGCCTATGTTCTAATCGTAGTTTCAAGGTTGCTGAATGAAACCTTTCAGAAACCTGTACTAAGGTCTAAGTAGACCTTGTTTGGCATCAGTTCAAGTACGCGGAGATAACCATTGGAGTTAAATAATAATTAAATAATAACCTGAAACAATTTTTCTTTTCTGCTTCATCGAAATCGTCCTTGATCTCCAATGCTGTACTTAAGTCTAACTCGTTCAGTGGTCTACGTTCCTGGGAATAAAAAACGCATTTGAGCCTAAAACCCGGATGAAATGAGAACGAGAGTGCGTGAGAGTTGGCATCACGCGACTTTGGTTATACAATTACTTTATGGTTTCCGTGTTTGGATGGCCTGATCCAAACACGCGGGAATGTTGCGAGAGTTTTAAGAAAAGCGCGCGAAACACGAGCCGAAGGCTAGTGATTTTGCCCGCTTTTCTTAACTCGAGTAACATTCTCAAGTGTTTGGATCATGCTATCCAAACACGGAAACCATAAAGTGATTGTTTTATAAAATAACAACAACACGAAATAGTCTACTGAATTTCCGTGTTTGGATGGCCTGATCCAAACACGGGTTTCGACCAATCAGAGCACGCGATATATACATGTTATTTTATAACAGCTGTTCTTAATGCTTTCCCAACACTACATTGTATTGAAGTTAAAACATAGTTGGAACACTCATCAAACTTTTATTTTGTTAATCTAGAGCTTGAAATGCCCCCTGTAACAATGTGACTGACAACTCTCATCCAAGCGAGGGTTTAGGCTATTTTATAAAGAGTTCATATTTATTTAGTTTCTTTTTTCCACTCCCGTATAACAAGTATGTGACGTTACTAAATAATACATGACTTGGAGAATAATTGAATTTTCAAAACAATGAAATGACAACGAAACTGATTCGGATCACTGGATCCTGATTGGATGGCACTAAGTACAACACAGCCATTAACACTCACATGTCCATTCTTTTTATATGATAAACGGTTCTCTTTAAGGATACACCAACGACGTTTCCATGTCTAAATAAAAAGTAAAATGATTATAGTTTAAAATTTATTTGTGTTTTTAGATTTAAGAAATCTTATACACACGTAAAAATCTGACAACTTGTCAACAAGATGTGTTCGCAACAGGCTTGTAGCAAGCTTGTCAACAAGTTGCAACAAGGTTGTCACTCACAACTTGCTGACTTGCTGACAGATTGTTGAATTGCAGGACGATATCAAGTTGTTGGAATAACTTGTAACAAGTATGTTGAGATGTATCAACAAGTCGTTGACAACAAGCTGGGAACAAGCAGTGCGAACACATCCTGTTGATAAGTTGTTGCATGGACAACATTGTTACAAGTCTGCTGCAGGTTTGTTACAACTTGTGCGTATCTGTGTGTGTAGGCGAGTATGTAGTCAAGCAAAGCTAGATTACTCCATTCGCAGGCTACGCTGAAAGCATAAGTAATATTTTCCGGTACCTTGCCCTCTTTCTTTTTAAACAACTGTCCTTCCATGGAGGTGATCTAAAATAGACGTGTATTTAACAAGCTTATTAATGTCAGTCATGTTGTGGCAATCTCTACAGCGTTAAAACACTCATTAATAATTCATAAACCTTGTGGCATTGATAAATCTCATGTCAGCCATAATATGTCACGTGGAGTGACTTTGTATCTGATAAATCACATGCATGCATGCATTATATAATTGTTCATCCTATAATTAGTATTTTTTTTGCAGTCGTATTTTAAGCAATTTAAAACATTCGCAGTGCGTGTTTTGTCAGACCTACAGATACTCGGTTTCGCCTCATATCTTTATATCTAATAAAACACTGCTGTTCATCAGTACTTTTTCAAGTACTTGACGTATTTTATTTCTATTTAATGACTTACAATTGTGCTTGCACGTCTTGCATCACTTGCATCAATAGTATTACTACTGCGTTTTCTTCCCAATGTTCGCTTCTTCGGTGTCTGTGATATTATTTGATCCTGATCAGGTATATAGTGTCTTCTTGCAGTACTGTATAGGGAGAATTCCGTATTACACTCGTTCAGGTATGGATATAACAAATGCACTTTGATACCTACAAAATACAACATTTCAGAAATATAGAACTTTTCAATTATAATGGCCCTTCGCAAAACGTTTAACATAACATTCAGCATAACAGTAGTAGTTGCTCAGAATGTTCAATTGTCTTAGAAGATTTGAAGTGAAATTGTATGTATGGTACAGGCGTACAGCATGGTATGGTATGTTGTCATGGTGTGGTGTGACACGACACGATATAATGTGGTATGGCATAGTTTGGCAAGGCATTGTATGGTTTTGGTAAAGTACTGATGTTAATATGATATGGTATTAATATTGCATGGTATGGAATAGTGGGGAATAGTATGGTATAGTACGGTAAGGTATTGTATGGTAAGATATGTTATAATATAATACATATGGTATCGTATGGTAAGGCATTATATGATATGGTTGTAGTGTGATGTGGTATAGCATATTGTATGACGTGTGTGGTGTGGTATGGTATGGTAAAGTATGGTATATATGGTATGGTATATGATATGGTAAGAAATGGTATGGTATTATATTGTATGTTATAATGGTCCGTACGGTATGATGCAATATTTTATTGTGTGGTAAAGCATAGTGTGGTTATGGTATGGTATGGAATTGTCATGAAGTGGTGCACTATGCGATGTCACGACATGGAATGGTATGGTATGGTCTGTTATTTTATATTATGTTATGGCTGTTATGGTAAATACAAGAGGCATACCTTCTTCACACTCAAGTACAGGTCGTTCTTGAAGATGTCCCCAAATCTGAAACGGACTCCAGAACAAAGCTTGACCAAAACCATAGCGTTCACCATCAAAGTCGATCCGAAAATGCTTGACGTCACTGGCTTCTCTGATCGACACACTGTAATTGCCGGTCTCAGTATTGCTGGACCTTATCAAATAAGTCCCTGCTGCAGTGTGTTCGAGAAGTTTTGTCGCTTTCTCTCTTGTAGTCGCCGCGTGGAAACATCTGTTTGAAAAAGCATCAAATAGATATTTCAAACTAAATAATAAAAACTCCCACTAACGAATACAACGTTCCGGAAAGTACCTTGGTGATAGAGTGGACTTCAATGATTTGGATTCTTGCACTTCACTTAGTGGAATTAATATTAGAATGTTAGGGTTTGTAATCCAAGTGAGTATATATACATTTTTTTAAGACCTAACCAGGAACGACTGCGAAAAATGCAGCACAAGCTCCTCTGGTAGGAATTGAACCTACGGCCCTGCGATTCCGGTGCAGTGCTCTAACCAACTGAGCTACAGAGGCCAGCTGTTGAGCTGTAACCGTAAGTTCATGTATATATAGGTAATCAGTCGGGTGTGCGGGTTGTGATAAGGTGGACTTCAATGATTTGGATTCTTGCACTTCACTTGGTGGAATTAATATTAGAATGTTAGGGTTTGTAATCCAAGTGAGTATATATAGAGCTGCCTCCTCGCAGGCCCTTCGTTGGGCACAGTGCAGTGCAATTGCAATCTATATAGATCAGTGGCTGTGATATCAAAGACTTTTTCCCCTTTTCCTCTCCCCCCTTTGAAAGCGACTGGGGACGAGGCAGTATATAGAGCCTCGTTTTTGAAATTGAGACGTAATAACTGAACAGATAACGGTAAAATCTTATCTCTTTGTTAAATGACATACTTTGCGAAAGGGTGTGTATGCAAAGAACTAAGCCGCCATCTAGTTAAGTGACTATCTAAAACCATCAGTGTATACAGGCCATTATTATCTCATTATCGCATGGAAAGCGTGCAAACAGCTTTGCATGATTAAATTTCTCGATTCATATGAATTGCATTTGGTAAAGCGTAACGTTTACAGGGTTAGTATAATTGAAATGAACATCAGAAAATAACGGCGACGAAACAGTACCGTAAGTTGTTTTCATTGCTTTGCATCTACCGGAGGGAATCGACACGTATGATATACTCAGTCTTGATAATGAACTTATTTCAATTGAATTCAGGGTTCGTACATGTGACTAAGATTTAAATTCAAGAATTTTTAAGGTCATTCAAGGCCATGTATCAGCAAATTCAAGCACTAAATACTGAAGAGAAGACATTAGAAATAAGTAAAATATGACGTTGAATTGTTCAAAACGCAACTTTGTCAGATATCTAATCAACATGCAAAATCAATTCAACAAAAACCAAAATTTTCGTATTCAATGTCAAACAATTTCAGAAAATATCCATAAACTACAGCAAGAAGAATTTAAGGACTTTCAAGTACTTCTTTACAAATTCAAGGGCTTGAATTTTTGTTTTCAAATTCAAGGACATTCAAGGACTTTCAATTAAGTTTGGTACGAACCCTGATTGAAAAGTCACGATTTATTTAATGTCACGAGGATCGCTATCAAGACAATGGGATTCCTAATATTTTAGGGAAAAAATGAATTAATGAATAGTTATATATTCGCATGGACGTTTTAGAGGTCGTTCTTGCTTTGTCTACAAGGCAAAACATAGACATTCTACACTGATCCAACCCACGCGTCCACGAGAATTCATTCTTAATTCAGTAGAATTCAGTATTAAATTATATAGAATTCAGTATTGACTATTGTATAGAATTCAATCATAAAGGCTGCATACATGCATGCATGTCTAATAAGCTTCTTAAAGCTGTGTTAATAAAGTTAATCTCTTCGTTACCACAATTTATATTTGTGTTTTAAGCCCGGATCAAACTAGAATGAGAGTGAATCTGTTCTTAATGCTTTCTCAAGTGTATCATGTCTGTTATTAAAGTTAAAACCCTCTTCAAATCTTTATTTTGCTAATCTAGAGCAAGAAATATCCCCAGTAACAAATCCATGACTGTCAGACTCTCATCAACTATCGCTTGATTGGGGCTTAAGAGCGTTTTAATTAAATTAAGTCGACGAGAGTTCAATTCCGTGATTTGATTGCTCTTGTATAGACACTTGTAAATAGTTGTGACACTCAAAACTATTTATGTGCAGAAAATACGTGGCAAACATAGAACGTTAAGACATTTTTTGGACCCAGTCTGAATTAACACTCTGTTCGACAACGACGAACCAAAACACCTTCAAATAAACGATTGTATATAAAGAAAACTTAAGACTGGTTTATGATCAGGTAGTTCTCGTTGGTCTGAGGGATGCAACTACCGGAAAAATATAAGGAGAAATTCTCCCAGTTATATTCTTCAGGTAGTTGCATTCCTATCAACGAAAGCTTGTTCATATTATTGACACTGCCTACACTGACAAACAGTTCACGATTATAAGGCTGGTTCGGTACTATCAAAGTTTCAGTGATCACAGTAGGAATTTTGTATGGGTACAAGGTTTTGAATGATTTGTATAAGAAATGTTTGAGGGAATAGACCATTTGCATTATAGACTAAATTTTGATCTAGACAAAAATTTCATCACAGCTTGAAAGAGCATCACAAAATTAGTAATATTCCAAAGTTTCGTTGCGAAATGTTGTAAAATGCGGATAATATAGCCTTGCGAAGTTTGCCGTTTTTTAGTCATTTTTGTATTACGCACGGGAAATTGACAGCCCAATCGGGTGTTGGGCATCAATTTCCCGTTTGTAATACAAAATGACTGAAAATTGCAAATTTCGCAAGGCTATATTATCCGCATTTTACAACATTTCGCAACGAAACTTTGGAATATTACTAATTTTGTGAAGCTCTTTCAAGCTGTGATGAAATATTTGTCTAGATCAAAATTTAGTCTATAATGCAAATGGTCCATTGGCTCAGTGTTAAACACTTTAATCACGGAAACTTCGACAGTACAAATGAGGCTTTATATTATCGTTTATTTAACTGAATACTCACGGAAGCTGCTCCATTTGACAATTCGCATACTCGGCATCATCTGGAGATCTTTCATCCGATCCAAGGCTTGTCATGGAAGGCCGTTTTCGCTCGGCGTTCCATGAGGGGAATACAGGAAGCTCGTCGGAATCTTCGGATGAACTGATCGGTTCCATAGCTGTAAAACTAACGAAAAATACAAGACTGTGTTGAAACAATCACAAACAAGGTTCGTCTGAATTTCGCTTTGCCTTTGGTTTTATTCAAATTTTATTACGTATTGTATTATAATTAAATTGGGGCTTTTTGAAATACCATGTTTACGTAATTGCTTTGCATGATTGCACAGGGCTGAAGCCCAAACAATAAAAGCTCACGTTTAATGAAGTTCTTCTCAATAATAGACGCAATCTTAAAACCCTTGAAAACCATTATAACGCAAATTAAACATGGTCAATTTCAGAAATGCACTTAATTATGGCCGCGGATGAAACGAGCGTGCATTGAGCCAGAGGAGACCTTGGTTAGCTGTTTTTAATGCATTCCTAACAGTCCTAACACTATCATATATTCTATTTAAGACTAAAACATCATGGTTGGAACACTCCCTAATTGTTAACCTATGGTGTAGAGGTTTTACACTAGAAGCAGGCAAATTAATCTAAAGCAGGTAAATTAATCAAATAGACCTGGTGTTTCGTGTGCTTACGGTAAAACCCACCTATACTGAGCAATTTTAATCTTTAATTTGAAAATGATTTCTATATTTGACAACTTTCCGTGTATAGCCGTTATGCCCCCGCGTTCACTGACAAGTCAAGGAAGTAACTTGCAATTTATATGTCAAGGAAGTAACTTGCAATTTATATGTATATATATGTTGTTGTTGGCAACATAAACGTCAAAAATAACAAAAGCAAGCCAAAGCGGTTTCTTCGCACGCTGAATATGGTGGCTTGATGTTTTATGAACTGAGACACAAGTTACAAGTGACTTTTTTAAAACAACAAGAAAATTCCTCATACGCACGTGCAAGAAAATTCCTCATACGCACGCCCACGTAGTGAAAAGAGAAACTACAGAAACAATATATAATTGATTTTCAGTTTAAAGTATTTCGCATACTATATAGTCATTTACAGAACGAATGATGCCAAATGTTTCCTTTATACATACAGGCACTTTCATTTGTTTAAACTATTAATCTGCGGGTATTTTCATTAGAAAAAATTACTATAAAACCCGAATCAAACGAGGAGAGTGCATGAGGCAGTCACGTGATCTTGGTTAGCTGTTCTTAATGCTTTCTCAACACTATCATGTATTCTGTTTAAGTTGAAACATAGTTGGAACACTCATCAAAACTTTATTTTGTTAATCTAGAGTTTGAAATGTGACCAATTCGTGACTGCTAACTCACATTCTCGTTTCATCCTTTCTCTTAACCATAATTCCTGTGCAATTAAAAGCAGAATTGACATTTGCGTAATAGACTAAATTTTGATCTCAACAAAAATTTATCACAGCTTGAAAGAGCATCACAAAATTAGTAATATTCCAAAGTTTCGTTGCGAGATGTTGTAAAATGCGGAAAATATAGCCTTGCGAAGTTTGCAATTTTCAGTCATTTTAGATTACAAACGGGAAATTGACAGCCCCAAACCCTTCGAGGCTGTCAATTTCCCGTTTGTAATCTAAAATGACTGAAAATTGCAAACTTCGCAAGGCTATATTTTCCGCATTTTATAACATTTCGCAACGAAACTTTGGAATATTACTAATTTTGTGATGCTCTTTCAAGCTGTGATGAAATTTTTGTCTAGACTAGTTTAGATCTAAATTTAGTCTGTTACGCAAATGGTCAATTGGGCGCCACTACACAGGTTGCATAAAAATGGATCAGAAAAGTTCCTATATTTTCGCAATTAAAAATTGGGCGTAATAGTTTCCTCTCAGCGCTCACGTAATATGCAATTAACGGGCTGATTAGATGATCTTGTGCCAACATGATTAAAATCCCATCATTTACATTACGCTCAAAATCTGGCACGGCACGCATAAAAATGGTATAATTTTCGTTTCGTTATCTCCTTCGTCGTGAACAGTTGTGTCATGTTATTGCGATATAGCGGCCGTTTCGACTGCAATATACTTATCATCCAATTAATACGAAATCAATTCGTGATATCAAGTTCCGGTAATTTCGATTGACTTATCATCCAGTCAATATGAGATCATCTAGTGACGTCATCTTCCAGGTTGAACTAGATTGTATCTCTTTACTGTAGCGTCATCTGACGATGTGACAACCACGCTGCTGTCTCTGAAATAAAAACAAAATTAACACTGATGACCGGGCCAATAAGGGATTGCTGCTACGAAAATCTAGAAAAAGCAATAGGCAATTCCAGCCTTTAATTTATGCGTGCATGAGTTGACTGGAAGTAAGGTATCATATTGCTGATTTTGCTGGAAAATGTTAATAAAAACTGCCGAAACAACCGAAATATTTCAATATTTACAAGTATAAGCTATCATTCCGTGTTTACACGGCCGCCATTGTTATTTTTTCAGCATAATCAGCAATATGATACCTTACTTCCCATCGTTCCCTGCACGCATAAACTAAAAGCTGGAATTGCCTATTTAAGACTAATTTCGTTGTAATCATTGACATCACAAATTTCCGAATAGGTCACGTCCACCGGCGTCAGCTGTCTCCAATCCTTAACTACAGAATAGCGCCCACACAGAAGACCAAACCACTGCGCTTACGAGAGGCATTCGCCCCCTGAAAATATTCAAAATGATGGATATTCGAGGGGGCGAATGCCTCTTATAAGCGCACTGGCTGGGAACATGACAAGTGCATTTTGATGACGAATCATTGCGACGCTTTTTTGGCTGAGTCGCTCTTCTGCAAGGTGTCTATTCTGTGCCTTAACTATCCACGGTAGAACAGTCTAGAACTGACTGCGTTATCCCGTATAAATAAAGTGAGTTTCCGTTGTTAACCGTATACCTGCTAACCGCCATGTCCAGTATAGGTGCCGTATGGCCATGCCATTCTCGTTCACAACTCCCTGACCGCGCGTCCCACAATCGTAAAATACCATCTAAACACGCTGTGTATACAAGAGAGTCTTCCCAATGAAGTTGAGTTACTCCTGCCTAGAATAAACGTTAGGAAACATAACGAATCCTTGAATGTTTGCATGGCGAAAAACAATAGTATCCTTTTGCATTGTGGAAAACACCCACACTGCGTTCATTTATTATTGCAAAGAATAAGGAACAAAGACAATTTCAAGTCATAATATTTTTCCTAGTCGCTTAGAGACAGGTTGAAGTGTACACTAGCTACAAAGAACCAGGCAAAGACGAATTCTAAGCGTGATAAATGCAAACACCATTTTTTTAAACTTTATCTCTATCACATAGATATCGAAGGAACTATTAGATATCGAACACATGTTACGTAGATATCGAAGAAACTAGACTCAGTTCCGAAATATCACATACTCGAACCGACCTGACCGCGTAGCGCAGTTGGCAGAGCATTGGGCTTGTTTTCCAAAGGTCGTAGGTTCGATTCCCACCGTGGCCAAGCATATTTTTCAAGCCTGCCAGGTGTAGATATACACTCAGAGTAACATCACAAGCATTTTATCTCTATCCTTTATGAAAATGGGTCTTGACCTTCAACACTAAAACTTTGAAAACAAGTCCATACCGGATGTTGGCATTGATGACGTAATCTCTGTGACGTCACATCCCAGATTCCAAGATTTCCAGACAATGAAGCAGTTGCAACTATGGGTTGCCTTAAAAGAATATCACGTGGTTAGCACGTGGTAAAAAATGTAATCTGTGGGAAACCAAGTCTTAGAATCTTACTTTGAACAAAATCTAACAGCCTCAATAGAGACATCGCCGTCTTCCTTACTTAACGCAGCTTCCATACTTCCGAGTACCTATGATATTAAAGCAGAAATATCTTGGTCCGAACTTAGATAATCAAATTCACGATCCCAATGGCTAAATGCAGTTGTTTCTACCTTGCCATTTCCAATGTGAGTTAGTTTCAATACACCTTCTTCTGATCCACTGGCAAGCACTGTGCTATCTTCGTTGATGTCTAAACATGTGACAGATTGATCGTGTGCATATCCACCTATAATATAGAGAAATAAACTAATTTTATTTATACTGGATAAGGCTCTATCAGTATCAGTTCTAAACTGTTCTCCCTAGAGGTCCAGTAAGTATACCATCGCTTATTGATCCAGTGTTACTACAGAAAAAAATCTAAACTACACTTTATTTATACTGGATAGTTCTATCAGTTCTGCACTGTTCTCCCTAGAGGTCCAGTAAGTATCATCCCTTATTGATCCAGAGTTACTGCAGGAGGAAATCTAAACTACACTAACTTTATTTATACTGTGGCAGCAACATCACAATGTAACGCATTATAACCAATAAATTTTGAGATCTTATTGAAAGTTGGCAAATCCTGCCTACCTGTGACATGAAAGTCATGGTTGCCAGCCTTCAAATCCCATAACTTTAAACTTCCGTCCCCATAACCAACACAAATGCGTTTACCTTAAAAAGGAAACAAGCCCTATCCATAATACATGACAAATTGTAATGGATTGGAAATGTCAGCCAGTCACAATCCAGTGATCGAAATGTTCCATTGTCTTTTCATTGTTTTGAAACATTGGAGAGCGTAGCCTGCTTGCAGCCCGAAATTTTGTTCAAAGGAAAAGCTGAATATTTTCCGCTTCAAATTTTTGGGTAGGGTCTGCTGAGCAGGCTATGGAGAACGTAGGGTCATCTATAACAACAGTCTTAAACGTACCGTCCTTTAAGAGACGTGAACATGTTGTTTTTGGTCCATGACTTTGGTAAGTTTTACACGCGCCATCCGGGATCTTCCACATCCAAAATTCTCCGTCTGCTGTACCGGCAAACAAGACATGCGCACTATGGTGCCATTCCAACCACTATCATTGGTAGAAAATGTTTGTAAAATTTACTTCACTAAAGATATATTTGAACTTATTAAGGAGTGAGCCATGATGCACCCTCTTATTATTTACATACAGTAGCTTCATCATGTAATGAAGGGCTTCTGTCTTATGCCAAATGATTTCTGATTTATCAAATCAAGGGGAATATCATTTTGTTTTTGCAAGATGTCAGCTTACAACAGTAAGGATGCAAGTCTGACTGAATTGGTAAATATTTTAGAGAAATAAAGTCCATACTTCTATATCTGAAGTTTCAAAAGACCAAACTTCATCACCACTGTCTAGCAACCACACTTTGATCAGCCCGCTCATGTCAGCCGTAGCAACATATTTTGAATCATAACTGAACTCAGCATAAGTAACAGAATCTTTATGCCCTTTAAATGATTAAACATTGATTCAATTATTAAAGTGCCTATGACATGAAATTTCACCCCAAATGTTTATGGTTGCATTGTAAAGATCACTTAAAATGACTTAATAATTTCTTTTATAGAATTTTGGTAACTTGCTTCCTTTGCAAGATATTCAACTTTGTTTCATATGCAAATATCACCGGTGTGACATCACATCGCATAATGACATTTTGAAAACGCAATATTTTACCTTGATAAAATATTTTTACAAACAAATAAAAAGGGTTAATTACCAGTTATGACATTAATACATATACAAGGGCAATTTTTAAGTTTTTTAGATACGTATTTGTGAAGAAAACAATACTTTTCTGAAAACTCATTATGTGATGTGATGTCACACCAGTGATATTTGCATATGAAACAATGTTGAATATCTTGAAAAGGGAGCAAGTTACCAAAATTCTATAAAAGAAATTATTAAGTCATTTTAAGTGATCTTTACAATGCAACCATAAACCTTTGGGGTGAAATTTTGTGTCATAGGCACTTTAAGAACTGGTACTGATAGTACTTCACTTCGCCTTATATTGCAGTAATCCTTAGTGTGGATTTCAGATTTTGCTCCGGGGGGGGGGGGGGACATTTAGAGGGGAGGTGAGCAACACAAGTTCTGCCAAACAAGCTACAGCAGGGGTCTGGGGTGTGTGTGCAAGATTCTATAGGTGCGGTGGGAAAACTTTTTGGGGGGGGGGGGCGGGAGGGTGCAAAATATTTGGGGGAGTGTGCACACCCCAGAAAATCTGTCCGTGGTCATGGCCATTATCTGCTGTATAAGTACTTAGTGAAACCAGTTCTACAAAGATATTTGCTGAATGATCAGATACAATACCTGTCAGCAGTGCAAGAAGCTCTGACGGCAATTCCTATCACAGAGTTTTTGTAATCATCATTTCTTTCAGCAAATTGCAACATGCATTTTCATTTTTACTGTTTTCACCATTACATGTTACAAATGTAGATGGTACATGTCATATATATTATTTTTTTACCATCACATGTAAACTGGACTTTTCCATCAGACAATTTCCAAACAAACGCCTTGTCGTCTTCACCACCTGACACAACATGACTGCAACTTGACGGATCCATCGATACACAGAATACCGATGCTAGAAGATTTATTTAAAGCATTTTCAAAAATATAATTGTTGTAATTAACAAATACATAAAATATAATCCAAGTATTACCAGTATGCTGTGAAAAAGTCAGGTCAGAGTCGTCTCTTTCTTCAACAAATTCATCATCTTCGTTTGTTTGGTCAATGTTTTCCTCATTATCTACAGTCATTTCCTCAATGTTGTAAGCAAGCTCTAGATTTAAAATGCCCCTCATTAAACATTAGGCTATGTTTACACATACTGGATAGTTTTCCATAGCAACGTGAAAAACACCTATCTGTACCTTTTAGGAACGATATTTTCAGAGGAATCCTAGTTAAAAATATTATTAACATTCCGTATTGGATGGGTGCTTTTTTGCACCACTACAGAAAGCTATCCGGTATAGTCGGACAATAACAATAATTTACTGTAGCCTAAATAGATCTATATAGTAAACTTTGCAACTGGTTTTCATGAGGTCTCGCAAGTGCAAAGCCTCAGAAGCTTAAAACCAGAATGGTGTCCACAGGACTGGCTGCCCATGTGATTCATATATACTCATTACTATGTGTAATAAGTATATCAGTTAATAATTAACAACAATTTCCAACATAATTTGAAACAACGTTGGTACTACTGTAACACTTCCCCGGTTCCAAAGGTTAATTTCCCCACATTCATTCATTACAATCACTGCCACCAGGTAGTATTAAAATTTAACACGTGTGAAGTTGTGCCCATGTGAGTACATCTGGCAATTATACCTGCATTTGGTCCCTCGTCATCCAGTTCAATTTCCTCAATAATTTCAAAATTCTCTTCCTCATCATCATAACCTTCCTCCATCCTAAAATTACTTTACAAAACACAAATTTAAACACAAATTTTCCCAAACTGTTATCGATTTAAAATCCAAAAATTGCAATTTTTTTCAAACATTCTTCCCCGTCCCAGTTCTTCCGTGGTCAATTCATGCGCGGTCAAAACAATCAAAACAACATGGCCGACAAAAAATCAACAAAACAAGACGAATTATTAACAAGTTCGAGGACGGAAAAAACGGAAAGTCCTGCCGATTTTTTAGGTAGCTCTTTTGAATAATAAAGAGACACTATTATCCTTTCTAAATACTCTTTTAAAACGTTTATTCCGCCTAAATATAGCCTGAAACACACCAATATAAAATCCGAAGGAGTGTGAAATTTAGAATTAAACTTTTTTGTTATTTTGAATTAAATTTCCAGCGCGAGTCGGCGTAACTCGACAGATGCAAGAAGTTATTTCTATAATATTGGAGAATAGACCTGAAGATCCCGTAGCATATATAGCCGAGTAGTGAGTAATTTATTTTAATATTGCAGTCAGAAACTCGGAATTAGAATGTTTATTATTAAAACCATTTCATATTATAAAGTCTATCTACTATA
Source organism: Paramuricea clavata (assembly GCA_902702795.2). NCBI lineage: Eukaryota > Metazoa > Cnidaria > Anthozoa > Malacalcyonacea > Plexauridae > Paramuricea > Paramuricea clavata. Next base: position 22,241 of record CACRXK020000494.1, read on the forward strand.
AATCGGGCTAATTATTCTGCATTATGCAGACATTATCTGTTTGTTTGAACTTCTAACACTCCAAACCAATTTCTGAATTTCTTCATATAGTTTTGCCAACATAGCCGAGCATGTATCAAGCGTTTCTCAAGCTTATCAACACTTATGTCTGAGTCATCACAACCAGCCTTCATTCGAGAACAATCTGTTGAAAGCCTACGCTGTTTTAAATAGACAGAAATGTGGCCAGGGCTTGAAAGGATTGACTGGAAAATCATATAACGAACTACTGGATATGTTATGCAGGTAACTCCTAAAGTAAACAGCGCAGATAACGGTCTTTATACCCAAAAATTTTATTCACATATATTTGGCTTTGTAATGGAATAGAAGGCCCCTGGCTGGGTACGAGGTTGTTATCGACAGCAGTTGCCATATAGATTCTCACTAGCCTTAACTTCAATTGATTTGTTCTTGGGATGGCAGTAGATTCGAGTTTCAAGCCAACTAAAAATTACCAGGAAACTAATATAATTCACTTTGGCAATTTTATTATACTTGCCACCGTTTCTCAGACGTAATCCCATCACGTTAATTTTGGACATTCACAGCTAAGAGAACGCGAGGAATATGCTAATGTCAAATATTTCCTTTTCTCCAAGGGATATTGCATCAAATGAAGCGGACACATTGCTGAACATGCTGCAAAAACGAGAACAAGGGATTGTTAGGTTTAATGTCTTCGCTTCTGGCGTGACTTGCTGTTTCTTATTTAAAGGTGGGTAAAACTTTGTCAATGATCACAACCACGATGGCACGATTTACCTTAAGAAACATCTTATTGTTTATTTCCATACTCTATGCAGATTTTATTTCGCAAGCCAAGTCGCTGTTTCAAGATTTAGACTTATCTGGTAGAGGTAGGATATCTTCTTTATTGCTCAAAACTTGCTTAATTTGTCTTCATTCTTAAATCTTCTTTTATCTTCCATATCATTCTTTGTCTTATTTCGCAGGTCATGCAGATTATACGCTTTGTGTTGCGATGCTATCCCAACTGACGACAACAGTATCACAAACGAACGAAAATTCTTCCCTCAGGTAAAATGTCAACTCCTACCGCAAAAAGAAGAAAGCGAACGAGTTCCCTCAGAATCTGCGATTCATTAAAATACCCGGTGACACCTCATAAGTCACGCGCTTATTGGGCACGCGACTATGAAGTATAGACCCAATAATTAAAGTTCGTTTTCTATTTCCAGTATTTTAGAAGCTGGTGTTTCTTTGAGTACGCAAAATGTCGACATTGCAATGAAGAAGGCAAGTGTGGAAAACTTCCATTACTGAAAGTCTTGTAAATCCTGCTTATTTCTAAAATTTTAATTTCAGGCTCTCGCTGACAGCTTCTCACACAACACTGGAAAAACAATGTCGTTGGACGAGTTTGCACATCAAGCTGGCAAAATTTTCTTCACAAAGGTATTCTAATGTTCCTACTTTTTAGTAATTCTGAACTTGCAACAATTGCACAAATATAAACTGGAGCTGTTTCACTTTTTTAGATACCAACATCAGAGAGCAATGAAATTCCATGAAATTGAAGTATTATACTCAAATACGAAAACAATAGAGAGACTATATTGTATGGTTGTCAAAATAGGACTATATCTATAAATGACAAAGATAAAAAGTATTTATATCCAATGCAATCGCCACTACTGTATATGTTTAAAAACCTTTGTAACATAAAATTGTATTTCTGTAAATTGCACAATAAATTGTAAATAGAGGTCGTTTCTTCACTTTCGGTACCTTTACTTCACACAATTTTGGGCTCATAAAGGCTGGTGTACACTATCAAAGTTTCTGTGATCACAGTAGGAATTTTGCATCGGTAAATTCTAAGTTTTGAAGGATTTGTAAGAAATGTTTGAGTAGAACTGATGCAGTGTTAAACACTTTGTCAGTTCCCTCAAACATTTCTTACAAATCCTTCAAAACTTAGAATTTACCCATGCAAAATTCCTACTGTGATCACAGAAACTTTGATAGTGTAAACCATCTAAGTAAAAGGAAGTTTTGTAATAATACTACATTCAACACAATGAAATCTAACTAGTTACCCTATAATAAACCAAACTCAAGTTAGGCAGAATGAAATCTAACTATAACCCTATAATAAACCAAACACAAGTTAAATTAAGCTGCTGCAGCAGTGGATGTACTAAACCCTATGAGTATATCAGAATATGTGTTCTCCCACACTGGAAACCGTACTGAACCATAGAACCAACTACGATTATGAAATGGCAATTTGATAAACGACAGTACTCGATTGAAACTGGTGACCACCTTTTGAGCGTCTATCGTGTCATTCAGTGGTGCAAGACAAGTTACCCGCGATATGCATTCAGGAATTTCAGAACCAAACCGGCCTGCCACAAAAGTTCCCTTTCTGTCCAAAGTAATCATACTCGATCCACAGTTACCACAAATGTCTCCAGTATAAATATCATTGGTTGGTTCGCTTGTTTGATTTAGTTTAAAAGTAGAAGAGTGATCATCCTTTTTCAAGTCCACTACATCGTCCTGTAATCTTGTTCGCCTCTTTCTAACGGATTGTGAGATTTTCAGAGAGTATTCAGAATGTCCTATTTGTCCCATAAATGATAGAGACGGAATTGATTTGGCATCCATTCTAGGTGTGCCTTGATGGCCTTTGCTTGAAAAGCAAATGGGAGTGGAGAGAAGCAATGCGATAGACAACGAATAAGCCAGAGCACAACCCAAGATTGTCTGGAAGAGATGAAATTTTTTCTATTTAGGTCAAAATATATTGTTAGCATATCTCAACTGATTTCTCACATGGACAAGCCAAGGAAACCAAATGGTTATGGACATTGTATGGTAAAAAGAAATGGCATGGTACTGTATTGGTACATTATTGATTATATGTATAGTGTAGTTTTGTATTTTATATTTTGTAAAAGAAAATCAGCACTACATTTACATGACTTAATGATGCTCCCAACTCAGAAAAACCCAGCTCTATAAATGCCCATCATTCGGAATTTTGGCCAATAGACGTTTCATATTCTTACCTTTCCCGTGCTTTTCAAATATTTAGTAAGAAAGTCTTGGAACATCAAATTTTCAAAAAGCGTGCTCATGTCCAAATACGAATACCAACCACGTCCTTCTCCTTGATCTAACGCAACCCTGAAATATAGTCCTAATATTTTAATGCCATTTTCTACATTTTGAGAATTCAAGTTTGATAGATTGTTAAAAATATTGATGCTTATTAATTTTACCTTGTCTCAACTTTATTAACAAAATTGAAAAATTCCCTGCAGCTAACAAAAATTTTCCATTCCTAGTAAAAATTAACAAACAGCATAAATTTTTGCTTGCAATAATGTTTTCATATAATGTCAAACAGTAATGGGAATGGCTAAAGGAATAAACAAAAAGTCATTTGTTTGACTTACAATTGAGTTCAAAAATTCTCGTTCCAGTCTGTTCAAGTCATGGATATGATAATTACCTAGTTGATTATAACACAGATTATAAATTAAAAGAATATAAATTAATTATGAATAAGTTTTTTAGATATATTTCCATACCTGCTTTGCACCAGTCATAATTATATGCGTCATCACCTTCACCGTCGTCATACAGATATTTGGAAGCAACCAGCTTAAAAGAACACAAGTTATTTTCATGGTGCATTGCAGCTAGTTTTAACCCATTGCATTGAACCTCAATGTGCCCTATTTTATTACTTTACTCTGTCTAACACCAGACAATTTTACTCATCAAGGGGAGAGTGCTGGCACTCAATGGATTAATGGTTTAGGCTAAACCACTAAAAATATCGTAAAGAAACTCACCATCGATACCATGAACAAATCTGAAGAAGAAACTTTCTTGAGGTAGTTGGGGTTACTTTGAGCGAGTCTTTCAGTGTACAAGATTCCCATCATCAGAGCACACGGAGAAATTCTTGCACGTCTAAATAATAATTTAAAGGTGAACCGACCGAGAACACCCATCACATGACCAAGATCTTTGACATGCATTTTTGAAGTTTCCTATAGATTTATTTTTTAAAATTTCATTTGCACAATTTCCAAACTTTCCAGTCAGGTTGGCAACAAAGAAGGTGGAAGATTTGTGGTATAATGGACAATTCCAGGTATAGACTAAATTTTGATCTAGGCAAGAAAAACAAAATCCATCACCACAGCTAGTAAGAGCATGTTAAAATTAGTAAAATTGCAAAGTTTGGCAGCGAAATGTTGTAAAATGAGGAAAATATAGCCCTACGAAATTTGCAAATTTTGTATTAATTTGTATTACGTGTGAGAAAATGCACCACATTTGGGCCGAAAGTGGTGATTTTCCCATGCATAATACAAATTAATACAAAATTTGCAAATTTCGTAGGGCTATATTTTCCTCATTTTACAACATTTCGCAGCCAAACTTTGCAATTTTACTAATTTGAACATGCTCTTTCTAGCTGTGGTGATGGATTTTCTTCTTCTTGCCGAGATCAAAATTTAGTCCACAGCTGGAGTCATCCATTGCAGTGGATGTAATGATGCGTACCTTGTTATTCTAGCAGCCTGATGTTTATCAAGAGATTTCTTGCCACTTGTTTTGGAGTTGATCAATCTTACAGCAACATCTGTCGTAATTAAACAACATGTTAAATATTCTAACAATGTCCCAACCCTCTTCTCACTTTTAAGGCATTCTCGTACCCAGAGCCCTTCTTATGCGCGGTGTGACGAGGGGCTGTGGCCAAATCCATAACCAGATACCATAAAAACATGGTAATAGAATATATCCGGTATTAGAACAATAACATTCGTTGTAGTCAATCAGATGCCAGTTTGATATGGATTTGGCCAGAGCCCCTCGTTGCGCTCTGTTGACTGCGCATAAGAAAGGCTCTGGGTATGAGAATGACTTTTAAGGCTGCACGACCATCAACAATACTCAGGTTCTATATTTTTTACCTGTTACAATCGGTGATGGCAATGTCCCATCAGCATATTTGCCGTAATACAGCGTTTTTCTGAGCCGTTCTTGAAAGTTCTTGTGACTGTCCATATATATCTAGTGAGATAGAATTCATAACGGCTCGACTCAAACTGGATATAAAGAACATATTTTAACCCATCAAGCTGCAATGTGCACACCAGACTTTATTATTTTACTCTGTCTAACACCGAACGATTTTACTCAGGGAGACTTTTGCAACTTGACGAGTTAACCAAACTATATGCCTATGTCTCTTGCTATTGTTAATTCATTAAGCTCCATAACTGTGCCGCTATAAATATGTACTCAAGCTTGTTATTTTACTTGTCTAATTCTGACAGTTCTACTTGTCAAATGGTGACTGCTAATCTTGAACCTAATATTGTTAATAGTTAATAATATTACAAAGTATTCTTTAATACTTTCATAATTGAAGCGTGAAACGTAATTTGTGACAAATTAATTTCTAGAAGCATAAATTTAATAATAACAAAAACACCCACTTGCAGTCTATATTTCTGCGGTTAAAACCAAGACATTTGTATTCCAAATACTTACTTTGTCGCTACTACAGGCATTATTAACATCTTGAAAACCTTTATCTGTAAACAATTTGAACATTTTCAAATTCATTTCATGAAAAATCGGACAAAAATTCGACTCAAAAAAATGGTACGATACTTTGCTAGATGACAACAACGCTCGCTGGGGCTTGTGGGAAATATTGCCGAGCACACATGGGAGAACTGGGTATGAATCATAAAATGCGCAAAAAAATCTAATTCCATTTTTTCGTAGGAAGTTGCGCAGGTGCACGGTACGTATCTTTAATTTAAAAATCATTTTTGCAAGTATTACTTTTAAGTACTAGTTAATTAAAACATGAGCAGCCGATCTTTACTGATCTGATATACAACGTGCTTAAAAAACGACCCATCTTATGAGTTCATTGGCGAAGTAATTTTAAAAATAAACATTGTCTAAACCGAGAAAATCAAAGCTGAAGTTTATGTAAATCAGGACAAATCTGTATCCGATTTACAAACATTGATTAAACATTCATTTCTTTTGTATTTTCCTCATGAATTATTAATGAGTTTTTTTACTGACGACCTTTTAAAACCGAACTAATCTCATTTATATTGGATAAATATTAAGATTTTACATTTTTATAGCGCAAATTGACACGTGGACATGATCAAATGCGCTTTACATCAAGTATTACGCTTACCTAATTACATACTTAGCCTAGACTATTTGATCTTTTACAACAATTGTGATATTACTTTCTTAACTGTGTTTATCCTAACCCACTCTGTCAACTTTCCCTGTGGGAGGAAACCAGAGCACCCGGAGAAAACCCACGACGTTCGGCAGAGCGTTGACCGACTCTTCACATGAGTCCGTAGTGAGAATCGAACCACGATCTCAGAGGTGAAAGACGCTTGCAGTCTGACGCTTTACAGTCAACTCGGCCCACTAACCAACTGGGCCCACCGTTCAAGGAACAACTCCGGTCGCTCGTAAACTGACTAATCTAACCACTAAACACGCTAGGAGCCATGACTACATTCTGTCTTTGCAAATTTTGAGAGATATTTGAATGATCAGTAATTTAGTATCAAAACGGACAGTTCAGTCGAGAATTTGAAACTTCGATAGATTCTTTAATTAAATTAAGTCAAACTGGATTCTCAAACTCATCTGTACGCCCAATGCAACTGCAAATGGCTGTATTGGTTTGGTGCTATCTTCTGTAAAATATTAGCTTTCCTAATATGTCAAACAATTGGGCCAAGATCATTCTCGTACCCAGAGCCCTTCTTACGCGCGGTGCGACGACGGGCTCTGGCCAAATCCATATTCCGAACTGGCATCTGATTGGCTAGTTCTGGACATTGTTTTCTTACCATGTTTTTATGGTATCCGGTTATGGATTTGGCCAGAGCCCCTCGTCGCACCGCGTGTAAGAAGGGCCCTGGGTACGAGAATGGGTCAAGATGGTATGGGCCGAGTTGGTTACTGGGCCGAGTTGACCAGCTTCCGACGACTGCCACACCGAAGCGCCATTAAATTGGATAGTTCTATCAATTATAAACTTTTCAATAAAGGCCAAATTGGCGTCCCTTAGCTAGTGGTCTAGTCTAGTGTTACAACGCAGATTGAAATTTTGGTAGACTCAAAATTGATTGGAAGCAGTCCTCTCACATATGACTGAGCCTGAGGTGAAATTTTCATAAAACTGCATATTCAACCTCGGTCATATTGCACTTACCACTGCACCTCCAACGGCTATCGACTGAACAACGCCGATTCATGATAAAGAAACTAGTGATTATAAATTCGGTTTTGGTGATATAAATTTAGCGATTACATGCATTAGTCACATGACGAGCTGACAAGCAATGAATGGCGCATTAACCTGGGCGGAGTTGCCAGGAACTCGTGAGTTTTACACACTGCAGAGATTTAAACGGATTTTAATTCAATTTTAAAGCGATATCTACTGTCAGAACTTCCTACAAATGCTTACACATGCGCTCATCGCTTGTCTGTTGTTGAATTGATTGCTGAAAAGGCTGGCTAATAGATAACCATCAGAACACACTAGGGTTGCTTCCTTTGCTTTGCGGACGGTCGGGACAGCCACGAGTAATTGATGAGTCAGACTGACTAATCCATATTAACTAACTAAACCATATGTGTGTTTTGAGTTGTCATACTAAGTTTTTTCAGTTCAAATTCCACATTCGTTTTTGCACGTCGACGAATATCTACTACTATGCATCTTAGTTTAGTAAAGAGTGTTGGTGCCAAAATGTTTTTCACTCTATAACTGAGGGTTGATTCCTGGAATCTGCCACTGGTCCGAGTATAATTTTGCCTCACTCCCACGTGAGGAAATTGCCTTCGGTATGAGTGTACCCCATGAAACACCCCAGGTCATCTTCAGGTAATACTTCGGATTCTTCCTGTAGTCACACTGGATAAATAAAAATGGCCCTTAAATGCTGGACCTCTGGGAAGAACAGGTCATGTAAAATTGACAGACGAAACTAACTTACTTGCAAACTATAAGTTCTAAACTGCTCTCCCTAGAGGTCTACACGGCAAAAAACGATCAGGTTGTTGCAATACTGATGAAAACAGGATTGAACAATGTTTTGCTGCCCATGCACATTGTTCACAGTTTTTGTCAACAATATTGAAAAATATTGTTACACCCGATTCAGGCTCAACAATATTGTTCAATATTGTTGACAAGTGTGAACAACGTGGGCAGCAAAACATTGTTCAGTCCTACGTTGAGCAGCGGGTTCGGCGTTTTTTGCCGTGTAGTAAAGGCAATTCCCTATTTGGCGAGTGTACGTTATTACAGAGGAAACAACAGTTTCTGGAGAAAACACATGCAGCTAGGACGTTTGGTCAAACTAGAAGTATACTTTTCTCATGTTAGACTTAGGACTGAAGATTGTAACCAGACAAATTACAAATAGATATTACAAGCATCAAACCCACAGCACATGCATGCATGCAATAACAAAAACATCAGGTATAACGCATGCATTCATCATTAAAGCCTTAAATTTACCAAGAAAGGAGGGGGTCAGGTAATGAGTACGTTTTGGAGACAGTAATATTCCTTAATACAAGCTATAGCTCCATTAGGCGGCAAAGGACAAGGTAGTTTCCTATTGATGCACTTTTGAGGCAATGACGCCGCAGTAAATGTTCCTCTTCGGAACAGACAACAATTGAAATAATGGCGGAACGAACCATTCATCTTTTCCAAACGCTTTAAGTATAGATTATCACCTACGCAATAATTAAGCAAAGTACCGTAGCAAAAAGGGCCGCAATGAGTAATCATGTTAATAACTAGGGTGCTTTAATGATATAAAAGAGTCCCCAGTTCGTTTTATGGGTGACTTTTTCAAAAATGTTCTCTACGCATGCATCGTGACTATATAGTGGAGTTTGCTTTTCAAATGACGTTTACAAAAATTTGGCCTTTTTATGTATGTATGTATGTATGAATGTTTGCCCAAGATGTGACATGCATATAATTGCATGATGGTGAGTAAATTTTCCAAGTAATTTTCATTCTAGCCATTTATACAGTTTCATGAGTATACAGACTACTTAGACTAGAAAGAAGACTGCTAGTTTTCGTTTAAACTGGAAGACCACATATGTCCAACAGCATACTGTATGTCCAACAAAGACAAACTGACTTGGTATGGATAAATGGAAACAAATTGATAAAACTTCATCTTTGGGAGGACCATTAGAGACAAATGCCCTGAGAATGGCTCGTATGAAACGGTGCATGTATCATTTAGATAGATTGTCACAAAATAAGTTTGTTCTGCTGATAATGGTAGTTAACTTTTGGAAGTGCTGACATTTATATAAAGGTCTAACTACATCCTGATCTATATCAGTGCTAGATAATAGTGAAAAGCATTAACATTTTTCTCTCACTTTTGTAATTGTAGGTAGAGCATGCACCATCAGCTGCACGATACAACACCTATTGCTTCATCAAGGAAAAATGATATAAGTGTAACAACTGTGCTACTGAAAGTCTCACTTATATTTCGAATTATTTTTTCTAGTTTTCAGCTGTTGACAGGAGTTCCACACCGAATATTCTTATAATTACCTTATTTTGTCTTTTGGTCGACTGTCGCATATTCTTAGAGAGTTATTTTATGTACAAACAACTGGTTTGCAATCCTCACTAATTATAAAGTTATTTGGAATATTTATACAAGGCTTAATATGGCTTTTAAACATGTTAAAACACTTCTGTTTTCTAAGTTAATGTATAATTTCACTTCTTAAGCAAATATTTAGAAGAATATTTAAACATATACTTGTTTTGTGTTTGTGAAAACATGTTTATTATTTCAGTAAAGCCTTTGATCAGCCAGTCTGGAATGTCATCCACTGAAAACTTAAAAATATATAATCATTTGGTTTGTTGGGAATATATAGGCAGTCAAGCCATCTCAACAGATAGGACTGTTTTCCAAGCAATTTATATTCAACGTGAAAAACAGTTTATGAGAAAGATTTATGAAGAATGTTTTTCAACATTAGGTCAGAAAACCAGTATATTGCCTATATGCATTTTGGATCAGACCTTTTGGATTAGTTTATTCTTTAAAGAATGGATGCATGAGGGTTTGATAGAGCTGAGATTTCGAAAGAACACGATCTGTCATCAGCTCGTACATATCTTTGCCTAATCAAGGCTTTGTAGATTTTGGACTGATTAAAAACTCTAAAAAAATGGGACAATATTTGCGCTCAAACGTGATGTGATGACGCAAGTCATTAACCTGTATGGCGTACTTCTCTACGCCAGCCGCTGGTCATTTAGAAAAACGTCCACCTGATTGCACGAAAACTTATTTACCTGACCGCATGGAACTCACTGCTGAATATTTGTACATTATAATTATCGCTACATATTACCAATATTTGTACATGAACATCAAACGAAATTCTTGGGGTGTTTAAAATAACAGAAATCAATAAACAAGGGGTGTTCTTGCACCTAACAAATACAATTTCCTTTGAAGGCAACCAATTTCGCGGCGCAGGAAACAAAAATTTATCACAATTATTATAGACATTTCTGCTTCCTTTTCTGCGGTTGGAAGTTTAATTTAACCTCGAATGGCGTTGCTAAAGGGCAGTAAAGGCTGCTTCTGGGTGGCTACGACATGTGTTTACAAATTTCGCAATTCGTTTTTAATTAATGAACTATGTTTGTAAACATATACAGCCATTGCGCGTCCTGCCTTGAACAATCAATTCAGAGGTTTCAAAGCATTTCTTATCTCTTCACAAAAGCTTATCTCATCAATAACTTGTTTTCTTAAAACAACAAACCGTTCGGTATTGAGTTTTCCGGTCAGGTTTTATTTGAGATTGCTCGAAAGATAGTATACGCCTTGTTTTTTCCGGAGAAACCATTTGGTTCCAATGACACATGCATTTTTGTCCAAGTATTTCATGTCTTAATTTGTGACTCATCATTTCAGATATCATTAACATTTTACTAAATTGAACCACTATAACAGCAAACATAAATCATGTCGTATATAAAGTAGAATTTCTTGAATAAAGAACTTAACTAAATCTCTTTACGAACTTGGCTGAAAATTGTGCATAAAATACAATAATTTGGAAACAATTCCTTTGCAAATTCGCTTCAGTAGTTCAGAAAACACAGAAATGTAGTCCTGCAAATCAAGCTTTAAAAAATTCTAATATTGTCATTGCAGTTCAAATTCAGGTAAAATCCTATACCCCCTCTCCTAGCTACTTTCAAATGCTTTGCCCCTGAAAGGTCTGCCCTTTACAATTGCGCTGAACGCTGTTAAGCCTTACTGATATTACATTACAAAACTCTAATCACGAGAAGCTTGAGAAGCTTGTACAGGCTAGTTTAGGTCGGTAAATTTGAAAATTTTCGCCAGATGTGCTGAAGAGCTCGAAAAGTGTTGTGTGATTAATATACGTTCCAGTTTTACACAAGTGCAAATAAATCTATGTCAACACTTGCTTTGCAAAACACGCTGTTGAGCTGTTCATGACAAATCTCGTGTATATCTGAAGACAAACGACCACGAGCATTTAAACTGGACATATAGCTGTTGAAATGAATCAACATATAGATTATTAGGTTGTATACTTGACACGCGACTGTTCGAGGCCGGGGTTTTTAGATTGCTGCACAAGGCAATTACATCCCATTTTATTGGATGTTGAAACCGAAAATGTTGATTGATGTTTGGTGATATTTACTCCGAGCAGACTCTAGCAAGGCAAGAGTTAAAACGGACACATAAAATATTGGTTACATTCGTTTAGAAGGCCCTCCTTCAACTCGTTCGTCGCTGTAGATTAAAATAAATGAAGACTTAAAAGAGTAGCCCGCCATTGATTACATCGTTTTTTTTTTATATAGATAGATAACTTTGTCAATTTTTCATCCTTTGTCCCAGAGTAATTATAGAAAGAAAAAGAATGGTAGTTTAAACATTATCTGACCTGAAATAGAATCCCTGACAATGCATTCCAGTTAGAGAGACGCCAATAAGTCGACGAGCTGCTGTGTTGAAGCAAATTGACGCGTTTCTCACGCCATTTAGTAATGACTTAATTCCAGTGCCACCTACGAGAATTAGAGAATGATTATTGGTGGGTTAGAGCTAGCGTTACAATGCACCTGATGGTGCTCAATTTCAGAAATGTTCAACTGATTGAAGCAAATACATTAAACTAAAACACTCTCTTTTATTTATAATTTGCCACCAAATGCTCTACAAAATATAATGAAAAATGAACATAATTTTCTAACTCTGGTATCTGCAGGTTAACCATCATCTGCTTGCCAGCCTAACTTCTCGACGAAGTTCTCCTTATATTTTTCAGGTAGTTCATCCTGATCAGTCCCAAATCTTTCCTAGTGTTTAGTAAACCCATTTATATACAAGCATTGCATATACTTCTTTTCACCACAAAAACTATACAGTTTTAAATAAATTTTGAGTGAGCCTTGCTGAATTTGCCAATGAGTAAATACATTTCTTAAGTTTCCAATACAATTATGGGCAATTAATAATAATTCTCCGTGCATTTTGATAGGGCAAGCAAAACATTTTATGGGCACGGGTTAATTAAGCTATTCACTGGTACGTAATTATTGCAAGCTAAGAGAAAGCACAACGCGTTAGTGCCGACTTTGTGCAAAGGCGGCCTTTCTATGCCACACCAGGCGGGACATAATTAGCCATAGTCGGGTATTATTGATTCAGTTGAGAAACAACTGTAAACCGACTCGATTGTGCGAGATGCCGAAGCTGGCGACAGATACCTTGTGTCAGCAATGTACATGTTAAATTCACTTGCATGTCTTCGTTATGTACTTTTAGTTAATTCACACCATAATCGCTTTTCAACACATCCTCAAACACCTTTAGATGGGTACAGCCAAAAACAGGTGGTCTACGGGAAATGGAGAGGAAACTCTACTGATTTGATCGAATGTTTTTCGGCTATATACTAAATAAATCGTCACCAAAAGGTAGTTGCTTAATTAGAACGGTTATCCGTTTCTTGTAACAATTATATGACTGCGGAACGTACTGGTTTAGTTCATAAAAAAAATCGCTTTTGAAAATTTAAATTTGGCTCAATGAATAATATCAAAACAACACGTTTATAGCTATTTTGTTTTTAATTATAAATTGTGTGTTTGTGATTGACATAGTTTAATGTTAGATTTGCTGGTCAATATCATCAATATAATTGATCGGCATTAATTCGAATTTGCAGGATATGGTTTACACTATCAACGTTTATTTGAGCAAAGTGGCTAAGTCGCCCATAATCAACGAGGAGAGTTTAGAAATAAATTCGTGCTTTGAATCTAAGTGTTTGAAGGTTTAAATTTCAAGTTTATTAAAGTAACTTCGATTGGGCCGCGAACAAGTATTTTGGTAGTTTGTGATACTATGGATATCAGAACAGTGTTTATCCAGACTTGCCAAATGGTGTAAGATTAAATATTAAATGTTAGTCTGGGCAAGTTCTTCCCATCCTTAATCCAGGGCCAGGCACATGACTGGCAAGTTCGAAGTGACGAAAATAGGCCCGTTCTAATTCCAATTAGAACTAATCGATCACTCGAGCGCTACTTTGCACACGGCAAAGTGGACAGAAGAGTTGTAAAATAAGGAAACAATTAATTAGTCACGCACTATGTAATCACTTTAATTTTGTCTTGTCATTTCATGCCGATCGCAAGAAACAATTGCCTTTCGGAGCACGGTATCTCTCGAAAGAACATCCTAGCGAACTATGTACCTATCTGTAATTTGCGACATTTTCGAACGACTTCCACAGCGTAACGGTTTTGACGCCAGCTCGGTCAACAAACGGTTTATTGTCGGGCGTGTTTATGTTTGCAGTATCAGTCACGACTAACATGTTCCCTCCTCTGTTCTCCCGCGGTGCGAGTGGGGTCTTAAAACAATTACATGCAATTAACTAATCATAGGTTTTATTTATAATTATTTGACGTTGTGAGAACGCCCCGCATGGGCACAATTAAAGAAAGAGAATCGGCAAGATCGCAAACAGAACACACAAAATATCTGCCGTTGCGTTTTCAACTGGCGACAGTGCCGAAAAGTGAACGCATTTCTGGTATTGACAATAAGCAATAAACGAGCTACATTGATAAGCAGAAAGTAATCAGTTTATACAACACAATCAGACAGCGGTCAATCTTTTTGAAGGAGAAATCTATAAACGATGACGGTAATTTTAAAGGCTTTAACCGTTTTCCTATTTGCTCTAACGCCGATCGTAATTGAGGCGACTGCTGCATGGTGGTGAGTACTGATCAACATTAAATATTTGAATTATCATGTTTTCTTTTGAACAGTTATGTTTTAGAATTGAACTGACGATCTCATTTCTACATTGCTTGCATGCCTTTCTACCAGTGTAAGAGATGGGTTTCACTGTGGTGCTTATTCTTCAGTTATCACTAGTAATTCTTATAGTCTTGTATTTGAGACGCAAGTAAATTGAACTGGTAAGATCTAATTTGATTTGCTTGTTACCTTAAGCCTCAACATCACTGAAGCTAATCACCATCTGTAACGCTTTCTGAAAGCACCAACAAGATTTCGAATCGCTTGCTCAATTCCCAACCAAATCTTTCATTTTTGCCAATAGGGTTGCAGTGTCCTTAGTTGGAAGTTCCATAGAGGATAGACCACATAGACCTGTGAATATTATCAGCTCTGCCTTGTCAGATAAACAAAAAACCATCATAAAAAACCACCGATCGCCCGGCCTAATTGATACTATTGCAAATGCAGCACAAAATGCAATCACAGAATGCCAGCGACAATTCAAACATCGGAGGTGGAACTGCCCTTCGACTAACCCGTATAATGTCTTTGGTCAGATTTTAAAAAAAGGTGAGTAACAGATTCATATCTTTATATATTGTATACATTGTCTTCTAAAAATGCTGCATGGTAACGATGGCTTTCAATATAACCGTCATGGTGGTATCTTCAGGAATGAGCAAGAAAATTCAACAACATCTTTCAATTCAAAGTTATGTTCCTCTAAATACAAAACTACCACATACAATGAAAAGACTATAACCTTATTTTCTTTAATGCTTGGGTAACTGCATGCCAGTTGACCACAATCTCTGTTTAGCGAAACCCACTCGTACGACGGGTATAGATCGTATTATCGTTCGTCTAAAGAGGCTATGTAGATAAGAATTAATCCGTGTTTATCAACCACTCAAATTGACACTTATCTTAAAGCGTTATCAAGTATAATCTCAGTAGATCTATAATTGATTGCTCAACTAGGCTCAAAGCCAAATCGCCAATTTGCTCACGTAGCTATATGTCGACTGGTTCCGTCAACTTTCACTGAATGCAAGTTCCTAGCGAAAGAAGTTGTCTTTAAATATATGTATGTTGCGATAAACTATTGACTTATACAAAACTTAAGTAAAAATTTGAAGTTCTGAGCTGAAAGGGCGTTATACTTTATCAAAGGTCCATCAAAGGACAAGCTCTAAATTATGATATCAGGTCTGACAAATTGGCTAGCGAAAATATACCGTTAAATATGCGCACTTTAACATTTGTGATTTGAAACTGAGAGTCAGTGATTCCGACTGCCCAGACATCCAACAGTTTGCAATGTTTGATATTTACAAAATAAGTAACTCTTGCATCAAAATGTTTATGTAAATCAAAGCTGCTTCGTTACATTGATAAACGCCCCACGAAACACACAACGTGCCAATTTTGCCGTGTTGTTTGGGCATCAGTATTTGATACTGTTGCGACGGTACTGTGCAATAACAAACAAGAAAATCCGTTGCGTAAGCCAAACTGGCTTAGTTCATTAAAACAGCATTTCGAGAGCGATCAGGTTTGTTTGAATTGCTTTAACCACAACACACCCAATGTTTGAGTTTTAAATTAGATATGGCATTCGCGAAATTCGCGACAAAGCAATTCTGTCTAAATATAAAGTTAAGGACAAATTATACTGTACATCATTGTGAATCAGCAAACGACGGGATACGAAATTATCATAGATAGATTGTTTTATAATTTTTCTTGAATAGGTATATGATTTGGAGCGAAGCAATTATCCCACACATATATGTCTACGGTACAAGTATAAAATTAGCTAAGCCAATTAGTGTGGAACTTTCGATGTATCTAAAAAAAGCATGCAAATCCCACGCACGTAGTCGGTGAAATTAAGTAGGAAGAAATGCTTTTCTTTCGTTAAAATACTCAAGAAAGGTTGCTAAGAATATATTTGTCTAAATAAACTTACTTAACCGGGAGGAAATACCGGACTTGCCCACCATTACCTTTATTCTTCATTTTATTTCAATTGGAATTGATTTCTATAATCGATTTGACTTGTGGAACACTGTTACTGACTTATACCTGTAATTATATATGTAAGAATATCAAACGGTTGCAACACAAGACTGCAGACAGGATCGAGTGCAAGCAAGAAATATCTTGTATGCAACACAGTATTTTCATTTTTATCCCTGACAATAGTATCCACTTCCTGCATGCTTTAATTCCACTTTATAGTTAATGTATAGTTCCTGCGAGGATATAGCCGCGAGCTTTTATAAACTCTTTTGGCGGTGCCATCCGAAATCGCCCAGCAATTGTTGAAAAATTGCAGCTTAACCGGCTTTTTGAAGAGCTAATAGACCTGTATCCTTTAATGGCACTCAATTATAGAGCACTTTGTAGCCCGCAATGTATAATTTGATCGTTTGCTGGGTGGCCATGCATTATGTTTTGCCTGATAAAACTTTGCCGCGCGCGGTCTTCCTTCCTTACAGGAGTTGCGGGGAATTAGGAAGATATTAGCAATGCCTTTGTATCAGTATACATATTTATCAAGAATTATTGCATCCGTATTGGATTACTGCTTCCTTAAAATCTAAATATACTTTTGCGGATCCGTGACTAAAGCTTATAAGTGATGTTTATAGATGTTACCAAATCTCTTGAAAAACGGATATGTTTCAGACAACTGTCGATCGAAGACTTTTCCGGCAAATATACATAGTTGAATATAGTGAAAATCATAGATACGTTTATCAATGGCGTCTGCCGATAAATTCATAAACTATTGGACAAAATACACTTCGTGCATGTAAAAGTTCCACCCTGAAATTGCACGAAAAAAAATTTAAAGACAAAGAAAACGAAATATTGAAATTTTGTGTCCTGTTGTTGTTGTTGTTCTCAAATATGATTCTAATGCTAAAGATGGAACTTCTTCGAGTCTGTGTCGTTTTTTCAATATACATGCAGCTATAAATGTACTTACATGTAGATAGATTCCCTCAACAGTGTTTCATAATATAACATCGTGGTGATTCTTCGGAACATGCTATTCTGTAAATCAGAAACATAACAGAATATGACCTTTAAATATATTTTGCCCAAATACTTTCGGTCTACAAACTGCTCAAACAGAACGAGAAGACAGATCGTTATACTGTATTTGAATATATATAATTTGGATATGCGGTCCACCTACTAGTACTAAAGGACTAAATGAATAAAGTGATTTGTGGTTTCCTTGTTGTAGTTTAAAACTTTAATGGAAAACACATGTAGAAAAAAACAACTATTTCGAGCAGTCTCTTCGTCAGATTCAACTCATGTTTTTATCTTTAAAATTTATTTTGCTATTCACGCACTTTTCCCGGCTTGGCTTCAAGTCTAGAATTCTTTAAATTCCATGTCTAGTCGGTGTTTTCATCTTAAACACTGCTGGTGCCTACGCGCTCGATAAACTACACAAATTATAAACAAGGGAAGTGTAACGAAGCTTTGTTAAAATTTGGCAAGCAGTCATGGTGTATTTTTCACCGCAACTATCCGCTTTGAATGACCTAGCTCGTGGCGATTTCACTAACAGGAACTTGCGGGACTGTCTAACATAATGATCAATGAACGGCTTGTATTCACGTAACAGATAAGGATATGTTGAGGCAAATTGAAACTAACTTTATTTATACTGGATAGCTCTACCTGTTCTCCTCAAAGATGCAGTAAGGACCATTTCATATTGATTTATAGGCTGGATAACTCTATCAGTTGTAGGTTGTTCTCCCCAGAGATCCAGTAAGGGTCATCTCTTATGGATCCAGTGGCAGTGTTACTACAGGATGAAACCTAAACTAACTTTATTCATACTGGATAGCTCTATCAGTTCTAAACTGTTCTTCCTAGAGGTCCAGTAAGGATCATCTCTTATGGATCCAGTGTTACTACAGGATGAAACTGACCTAAACTAACTTTATTTATACTGGATAGCTCTATCAGTTCTAAACTGTTCTCCCTAGACATACGGTATAGTAAGGTATTTTAGGCAAATAACAGTGAAATGTACTTTTTTGACAACTCATGTACAATATTTTATAACGAGATTTTAATTGTTTTTTCTATCATATAGCTTGTCGTGAAACGGCATTCGTCTACGCGATTACAGCGGCAGCGGTCACCCACGAAATATCTCGGGCATGCTCAAACCATGATCTCATAAAATCGTGTACTTGCGAAAATCCGAAAGCAGGCGTGGTTACCAAGGCTGGATGGCAGTGGGGAGGATGCGGGGATAATATTCGTTTTGCAGATAAATTTGCGAGGAAGTTCCTCAACTCTACTGAGAAACACAAAGATTCCCGTGCTCGTATCAACATGCACAATAATGTAGCTGGTATAAAGGTAAGAAATATTTTTGTACAAAATTCGTGTAAGGGACCGTTCATTGTTTATACCAGGGGTTGGTACCGAAGAGATATGGGTTGGGTAATCAAGTTTTTGACTAGCTCATGGGTTGGGTAGAAAAAATTATGGCTGTCTGTCAGCTATAAAATCAAATAAAATTACCATGCATCGGAAAATCTGAAGAAAAATGTACAATTAACATTCTGTACCAATATAGACCATCAATGATTGAGGAAGGACTATATCATTGATCAGCAGGAACGGGATTGCTTTGGCACACTCAGTGAGTTTGAGTGTGAGTGAGCTTTTAAAATTTAGGCAACTTGATTTCTGTCACCATAATCTCGTGTGTTTAATTACTATGAAGTACAGTAACACATGGGTTGGGTAAACATTATTTTGACCATTGTTGAGTTTGGGTAAATAAAACATTTACACTGTTTTTCGCTTCTCTTCGGTACGAACCCCAGGTATAAATAATGAACGGTCCCTAATTTGTTTGTTTTGCTGTGGACAGGCTGTGTAACCTCCTGAATCCCTCCCAGGACTTGAGCCCATAAGCTAATAACTTAAATTCAAGAACAAATTACTACAGGTTTCTATAGGCACCAGAAGAGATAAATGATTTACCGAGTCAAGCATGCCAAAATATTTTCATCGAAAATACGTGAATAAGAAAAAATCTCCTCTATGTACACTTGTCAAAAATTCGCATTAGTCAGTGTTGCAGGGAATTGCTCTATGTCCTGACAATTTTCATAGCCGACTCTCTTTATGAAATGAATTCTATACAGTTCGGAAACGCAGGCACTCCACATTGATCGGTGTTTAGGCGCGAGCAAGCGGGTATCTGTTTTCAAAAGCATAGTTTTACCGTGGGTGGTCCATGTACGCGATTGTGTTGGACAACTAGTGTTTACACTAAGTCCAGCCCGCACAAATATGCAACGTGAATAGCGGACTAATTTTGCGTCAATGCAACTCAAAAGTTGACGGGCAATTTTCGTGCTTCACTGCCAGAAATTGCTTCAAACTTTAATAAATCTTTAGTTCTTTACAATTGCTTCCTTTTCTTTGGCTTAATTTAAAATATCCGCACAGGAAGGCCATTAAGCTATCTTATCAGTCCGGATTGTTCCGTGTTAATACGACTTTGTTCGGCAGTTTTATTTTCATGGTAATTTTAACCACAACATGAAAGCCGCTGGTTGTTTAGGATGCCGACAGCATGTTCTGTTTTCTGTATACTGTCTTAAAAAAAATGGGGAAATATTTTAATTATTTTTTTAAAAAAACAACGGATAGATTACCCTCTAGATCTCTAAAAAATAGCTCCATGTATATAGTATACCCTCATGGCTACATATATATATGTGATTATCTCTTAAAATAAAGTCCATATCCAATTGATCATTCCCCAAATAACCAAAAATTTTGAACTCAACAAGTCTAGACAAAAATTTCATCACAGCTTGAAAGAGCATCACAAAATTAGTAATATTCCAAAGTTTCGTTGCAAAATGTTGTAAAATGCGGATAATATAGCCTTGCGAAGTTTACAATTTTCAGTCATTTTAGATTACAAACGGGAAATGGTTACCACTTCTGTGCGCAATACAAAATGACTGAAAAACGGCAAACTTCGCAAGGCTATATTATCCGCATTTTACAACATTTCGCAACGAAACTTTGGAATATTACTAATTTTGTGATGCTCTTTCATGCTATGATGGAATTTTGTCTAGACTTGTTGAGATCAAAATTTTGGTTAATTGGGGAATGGTCCATTGAATGTCATAAAAATAATATTCCACAGTCAAGCGACGATTGTCAAGAACCACGAGTTGAGAATAGGTCTAGCCTTTTCTTATCTTATATTGAAAGAGGCCTCTGGTAGGAATCCGACCTGCGATTACGGTGTAACACTCTTCTCAGTTGGTTAGAACACTGCACCGGAATCACAGGGCGGCAGGTTCAATTCCTGCCAACTAGAGGACCTATAGTTGCATTTTTCGCAACTGTTCCTGGTTAGGTATAGCCTGCGAACAGGCTCTCAAGCTGAATTGAGAGCCTGCATCGATGACTAATGAATTTGAATATCTACCCCGTAACGTTCGTTTTTTCCAAATATGGAATGTATATCCTTATATGGTGTTGTTGACAACTTTCGTGCAAACTATAAAATTTAGACCGTGCAAACTAAATTTAGACCGTACAGTTTATACTGTTTTTCGAAATATAAGATATTGAAGCAAAAGTTCAAATGTTTTAAATACTGTTTTCTCAAAACAGAACATTTCGTGCTTTGAGATAAGATGGTCAAGACCAATTTGATCAGTTAATGTGTTTTTTATGCATAGTGCTTCAGCAGTTGACATATATAGAGCTCGGCGGAAACATATAAATTATAGCATCTGACCAATGAGAATTTCGCGTCACGATTTGAGACGCAGATATTCAAATTCATTAGTCATCGATGCAGGCTCTCAATTCAGCTTGAGAGCCTGTTCGCAGGCTAGGCTAGGTATAAATAAATGTATGGAAATTTACACTTGAAATTTGCGTCTGCAAAATCCTGATCTTTTGAGATATCTTTTCCTAATTGATAAATGATATAATTGAGGACTGATAAGGCCTGATTGATTAAAAGCAAGCCGTTGGCATTCATGCATAGAGGAATCATTTTCCAATTCTCGACTCTATTTTCACCTCAGCCAAATCTCACGACTATCAGAGATTATCAAGATAATCCTCATTCACTTATTAAAGAATAAAGTATTTGTCAATTTATGTGCTATCTTATTCAGTGATTATATCGCAAGTCTCAATAGCCTTGAGCCTGTATGGCACTAGTCTTCAATTGCGGCTGCGCATCCGCGAGTCAATTAGTATAATAGGAAACACGTTCCCTGCACGAGCGAATGTGTGTGGTGTTTAGCGGATGCATGTTCCTGTAAAACGCCTGCTTTGTTTTAAAATGGAAAATATGTTTTAACAACCTTACTTTCTACAGTAAAACTGAACCTATAAAGAATGGAAGACTTTATTTCGCTTCCAATAAAGGTCCATACAATGTTCATTCTATGACCTTCTATGGATTTTCAAAATTTTTTCCAGTGGCATCCAAACACGAACTCTAATTCTTACCCTAACCTTAACCTAACCCTACTCCAAGTTTGTTTCTAAACCAATCTTGGAGAAAAAGAATTTTGACGAAATGTCATTCTGAGGTCAGCGAAGACGAAGTAACTTCTTCCAGAAAGAATGGCCCTTACTGAACATTTATATAAGGAGAACAGTTTAGAATAAATAGAGCTATCTTTGACTGGGGTTCCTCCTTAACAGGGCAGTTAAATACAAATTAACGTGGATGACTATATTATAATTATTATAATAATTATTTCAATTGCAAAACGTCTCATTACTCAATGTTTTTTTTATAAAAAATGAAGAATACAAATAAAACGAAAGGCTGTCCATAAAGAATACTAGTAACCTCAATACCAAGAGAAATTTGAAATTATAAAATACTTATTATTTTCATCTTCCCTCTAACTTATTGAATTAGATCATACGAACTGCGTGATATCAAATGCCAGCCATCATTAAGCATATTACAGTCACAGTACATTCCTGAAATTGAGCACTGCCTCTGAGCAATTAGCGAGTCGTAAACATTAAAGACAGAACCTTCTAGCACATGTTGGTGCTAATGATTTCAAAAACGCTCGGCAATTGTCTCGTTCTATTATGTTGCATAATTGAAGAAATTCTTCACGGGTATTTTGAACGTGTGAATTACCACCATTGATGAAATTTCCGCGATGTAACAAACGTGGTTAGGAAGAATTGTCGCGATGCCTTGTTGTTGTTTTTTCGGCAATTGCGTAAAGACGTTGGGAAGGATCACGGCATGTTTGTTTCGTTCCTCGGATCTCAAATTTTTTTTTCGACTTTTTCATTGTAAAAACAACGGAAAATTTGACCGTGCATTGCACTATTATGTATATGTAATATGCAACATTTCTCAAATGACACATCAGAAGTGCATGACATAACGATTCCTTAACTGATATTCTCCCATAATGTATGTGTGTTAAAAACTGAAAATGTCCCCCTAACAACCCTAACCCTAAATGATATCCTAATTTTTTGGTAGTCTATAATCGAAGTCCAGGGCTTTTTCAAGAGGAAGGAACAGTCTAGCTATATTTATTGTAAATACAGTTCAAGTAAAGTTTAGATTCCCTCTTCTAATAACACTGGATCAATAACGGATGACCTTACTAGATTTCAGTTTACAGACAGTTTACAACTAGAGAGAACAGTTAACAGCTGGTACGGAGCTATAGAGTAGAAATAAAGTTTAATATAGGCAACCCAGATTTTCAAACTTGAATTTTTCGAATCTCTAGGCTGTAAGGGCGAACATGTTTCGCCAGTGCAAATGTCACGGTCTCTCTCAACAGTGCACAGTTCGTACGTGCTGGAGAGCAGTACGAGATTTCAAGGTTATTGGCAAAGTCTTAAAAGAAAAATTCGACAGCGCTTCGCAAGTGGAACTGGAACAAAACAACTCGGGAAGAAAAATAACGTTCAGGCCTGTCAACAAGGACCACAAGCCACCGACAAAGGTCGATCTTATCTATTACGAGGAATCGCCAGAATTTTGCACCAAGAATTCCAAGGAGGGCTCGCTCGGAACTGTGGGACGGGAATGTAACCGCACCTCATTGGGCACTGACGGCTGTGATCTGTTATGCTGTGGTCGAGGTTATCGTAGCGACAACAAGACAGTGGACCAGGCTTGCAATTGTAAATTCGTATGGTGCTGTAAGGTGAAGTGCGAGCCTTGCAGAATTACGAAGAATGTTCACTTGTGCTTATAAAACAAAAGGGATACCTAGAAAATATCACGCGGGCGGGGCAAGGATGAGTGGCGAGAGTCGGGCACAGTAACCCGAAAAGGTTGTACATGACGATTAGCAAGGCAATAGTAGATCAGTCAGCTCTCTCTCTCTATATATATATCTGGAGCATCAACTTCAGTCATTCGGCTTATGAGAAAAATGAAGCCAAAATGGCGACCATTGACGTCCAATAGCTCTGAAGCTCGTAAACAGTTTTAATACCATTTTCCCAGCTAATTCCTATCGCTAATCAAGTTATAAATTTATAAAATCATAGTATTTTCTTTAAATCGAAGTTAGAATACGAAATTTCGGCACACTCCTTGCAGACCGCGGACAAAAATAGGAAGGAAGTGAAAATTACGTCTAATACGATATAATCTTTGGCTTCATTTTTTGGACTCGAGTTCTCACTCTAGATATATATATATATATATATATATATATATATATATATATATATATATATATATATATATATATATATATATATATACGGACAAAAATAGGAAGGAAGTGAAAATTACGTCTAATACGATATAATCTTTGGCTTCATTTTTTGGACTCGAGTTCTCACTCTAGATATATATATATATATATATATATATATATATATATATATATATATATATATATATATATATATGAGTTCAGTGTAGTAGATGCTTAGAGCTTAAATTGTTGAGTATCGGTGGCTTTCAGTAAGCGTTTCAAGCAACTGGATGGTGGTGAACATAAAAAACATCGCCAAGGATGAATATTATTTTCTCACTCTGATAACTGTAGGTTGATCATCATCTGAGTTACGATAATGCTCAGTGAAACCCACCTTGTAGCAAATAAGAATTTATTTATGTAATAAGTTATTCAATGTACACTAAAAATACGAGGCCTGGCATGAGAAATTAACGCTAGCCTTTATATAAGATGAAGTATATTGACACTGTTATCCACTGACCTGTATGACCGTAGGTATAGAGATTTTATGTGGACATGCGCACTGGATACACTTCGCGTCAACTACTTGTTTTCCGGGGGTGTCTATGTAGCAATCGGAATGCTAAGAGTCTGGGGGTAATAAAAAATAATTTATAATAGTAATTAAAAATAGTCAGAAATAGTTTTGCGACATAGCAAATATGAGTTAAACTTTTTTTATACTACTCGACGAAATCAACACTTATGGATAATTAGGTACATGTACTACTAGATACTTTTCTATATAATCTATAATCTGTACAGCGTGTGTCAATAGACAACATATATTGTATGTATGTAAGAAGTGTATTCTGTAAGGAAATAAATTGTAAAGACTTCAGTCTCTCTTGTCTTGAAAAAGGCATTAATGTGATGAATGTGATGCAAGGCGTTGCGGTTGTTGTTGTTTGTTTGTTGTTGTTGCTTTTTATGTTGTTGTCTGTTGTTGTTGTCGTTATTGTTGTCTCTCTTGTCTTGAAAAAGGCATTAATGTGATGAATGTGATGCAAGGCGTTGCGGTTGTTGTTGTTTGTTTGCTGTTGTTGCTTTTTATGTTGTTGTCTGTTGTTGTTGTCGTTATTGTGTGGTGTTGTTGTTTTTTGTTGTTGTTGTTTGTTTGTTGTTGTTTGTTGTTGTTGTTGTTGTTGTTGTTGTTGTTGTTGTTGTCGTTGTTGTTGTTGTTGTTGTTGTTGTTGTTGTTGTTGTTGTTGTTGTTGTTGTTGTTGTTGTTGTTGTTGTTGTTGTTGTTGTTGTTGTTGTTGTTGTTGTTGTTGTTGTTGTTGTTGCTGTTGTTGGTGTTGGTGTTGCTGTTGTTGGTGTTGTTGCTGTTGTTGTTGTCGTAGTTGCTGTTGCTGTCGTTTCTGTTGTTGCTGCTATTGATGATAAGGTTTGTTTTTTCTTGGTATTGTTGTTTCTTTATTAAAGATCTATGCTTTTCTATTTTCCAGTTGGTATTTGAAGCTAGGATAGCCAATGGGGATTATTCAGATATAGCCCTGGACGATCTATTCTTCGACGACGGCAGTTGTGGCAAGTACCACGTTCTTACTATAAAACTAGTGTTTAATCTGTTATTAAGGAATTAAAGTTTTCGATGGTTTTTCCCTATTTATATACATCGTTAACAGAAATTATTTTTTGTATTAGATTGTCAAAACAGCTATAGAAATTGCGATAAGTGGGCTGAAAGAAAAGACTGTGTCGCATCGTATGATTTTATGATGCAAAGTTGCAAAAAGTCTTGTGATTTTTGCAGTAAGTAAAACCTATTATTATATAAACATAAGTGTTACAAAAAGTTTTTGGCCACTGATTTAAACACAGGTAAAAAATACGATATTTTTACGTGTGAAAATATCATTTGTTGTAAAACGCATTGCCACGGACGTTTTATTGTTTTTCACTGAATTTTGTTTATATAATAAACAGAAAAATACATGGGAGCTTGGAAATACCAGATTTATTTCTCGTGTTCAACATGATATCTCACTCGTGATATATCATGTTCAACACTCGAAATAAATCTGGTATTTCCAAGCTCCCATGTATTATTCTCTATTTATAGTATCTCTGCACACACGCAAAAATCTCACATCTTGTAGCAAGTCTGCCAACAAGCCGTCAACAAGTTGTGTTCGCACTGCTTGTTCCAAGTTGTCAATAAGTTTGAAACAAGCTGTTAACAACTTGTAACAACCTTGTTGATATCATCAGACTTGTTGCAAAGTTGTTCCAACAAGTCCGATACAGTCATGATATAACAATATTGTTACAACCTTGTGTGGTCAACCTTGTAACATTCTTGTTACATCAGGACTGTATCAGACTTGTTAGAACAACCTTGTAACAAGTCCGATAATATCATCAACTTGTTACAAGGTATCCGTGTGGTATCGGAAATATAAACCTTCAGCTCGAGTTGGTATATCCGATACAACACGGCCGCTCATGTTAACATATATTCACATTCGTCAATGGATCTAGCTATTACCTAATGAACAAAATTTTGATCTAGACAATTCTAGACACAAACTTCATCACAGCTTGAAAGAGCATCACAAAATTAGTAATATTCTGAAGTTTCGTTGCGAAATGTTGTAAAATGCGGATAATATAGCCCTGCGAAGTTTGCCGCTTTTCAGTCATTTTGTATTACGCACGGGAAATTGATACCGCTTTCTGTAAAAAGGTATCAATTTCCCGTGCGTAATACAAAATGACTGTAAAACGGCAAACTTCGCAGGGCTATAGTATCCGCGTTTTACAACATTTCGCAACGAAACGTTGGAGTACTACTAAATTTGTGATGCTTTTTCAAGCTGTGATGAAATAGGTGTCTAGAATTGTTTAGATCAAAATTTTGTTCATTATAGGTAATAGCTAGGCCCATTACGTTTGTCCGTTTGTTATTTTTAGCATGCGTTGATAAGCGTTCGGATTGTAAACAATGGGTTAAAACGGAATGTGGAAGAAACTCTCAATTTTACGACTGGATGGATGTGATGTGTCCTGTTACATGTCGAAGATGTGGTTAGTGATTCCCTTTACAACACTTGTATTGTATATTTGTATTTGATTTAAAGTGGCACTCGCGTCAACATTTTTATTTTCTTAAACGAAGATGCTCTTAAAACTGTATAGTAACTTGTTTTGAAGATTTTTGTTCCCAAGCTTAGTTCTTAAGATCTTTTATCTTGTTTGTAACCATGTGACGTCAATAACGCAATTGCATATATAATGAGATCTCAGTAATTGTTGTGTATCTTTGCTATTTTTTATCAATATTTTTCAAAGATGCTGCTCGTTAAGTGTCATTAAAAACCAATTAACAATAAATAATGGTATAAATTAAATGGTATAATTGTTTTCCATGTCTTTGTTTAGTTTTGGCTATTTCAGATATATTCATTTTTTCTAATCGTACCCGCTTTGACGTCGTTTCGGGTAGGATTACAACTAATTCTACCTGACATGACGTAAAAGCGGGTAGGATTAGAAAAAATGAATATAATGAGGTGTATTAGTTATTAATTGCCCTGCGAGAACAAAGGGAATACCCGCAATCATGATATTACTTTCTTAACTGTGTTAATCCTAACCCACCCTGTCAACTTTCCCTGTGGGAGGAAACCGGAGCACTCGGAGAAAACACACGACTTTCGGCAGAGCATTGACTGACTCTTTTCACATGAGTCCGTAGCGAGAATCGAAGCCACCATCTCTGAGGTTCAAGGCGCTTGCTTTGACGAGGGTTGTTTCTAAGTTAACCAGAAAAACTCTAACGGGAGAGTTTCTAGAGTGTATATAATTTCTTTATTCAGTTTGCCACGATGAGAATCTTAAATGTGCGGAGTGGAAAAATAATAACCAATGTGAAGACTATCCAGTTTACATGAAGAAACACTGCAGAAGATCTTGTGGTTTATGCACAGTGCCGGTAAGCACTTGATATATTCTACTATACATATATTTAAAAAACGCATTAATAATTCATGAGGAAAACAGAAAGAAAAATTATAAGTGTGTCGTATCTTTATATGTGATTCCCCTTGATTCACATAAGCCAATGAACAAAAAATTACTAAGAAAGATCGATCGTTTTGAAGCAATTTAAAACATTCGCAGTGCGTGTTTTATCAGACCTAAAGATGCTCGGCTTCGCCTCGTATCTTTACATCAGACAACACTGCTGCTCATGCATGTTAAATAGTGCATACATACAGAAACCAAGGCAGCTCATGTCATCAAGCCTGATAAAATATAAATTAATATCAATTTCATTATTAACTAAAGTTTCCACACTTAGTTTATATTCCATTATTTTTTATGCTACAGGAAAGGCTTGGATAACAATTAATAACCCAGATTTATAAATCATATTGAAATGGACAAAATAAATCCTCGGTTGTTCCATAGATATCTTATATACACTAGATAGCGCATCTCTTTTAGTAAAATTGAAGCCAAGAATATTCCAGCGGTTACCCCCATTTAAATAGATGGCGGCCATATTGGAGTTTCCCACTCGCTAATAAACGCTTAAAAAACAACAATAACTTTCATCATTTGAATGGTTTGAAAATGTATTTGGAATAGGTTTAACTTAATGTTTAAGTTGTTTAAGAAATAGAAAACTTACGAGTCTTCTCATTTCGTGGGAATATCTTGAGTCTGCAATCACGGCTTCAATTTTTGAATTGCAGAATAATTAGATGCACTATCTGACTTTTTCTAGTGTATATATAAAGATATCTATGGGTTGTTCCCGCAATTTTTGTAAAATAGATATACGTAAAATCATATATATTAAACTATACTAATAAAGTGGATAAAATTCATGATTGCTTTTAACTAAGTAAAATACTTATAAAATTATTTAAATTTGTTAAAAACTTTCATTTTAGTTTCTCTTATTTAACTTAACTACTTGTTGTATTTAATTCACAATCTTGTATTAAAATAAAGACGAATTAAGCAATTAAAATGACTACAATGTGAAAAAACTCGCTCAAAAACCCGTTTCCAAACTCATTTTCCTTACGATTGCATGTGTACCTGTTGATTTACTATGAATATACTGATGATAAGATGAGTCACCAAAATGTAAATTATTTCAAGATAAAATCGGAAAAGTTATAATATTATACAGTAGTTTAACTCATTATTATTTAAATTTAAATTCAAAGCAAAACAAATGGCGCGACAATTATTGACCGAGCCCACGATGCAATTCCGTGAAAGGTCAGCGGTTTTCTCGTCAGCACTTCGTTTAAGGTATAAATTAAAACAGTTTTTGTATAAATAGTATAAATAGTATAAATTAAAACAGTTATACATATTGTATGGTTCGAAACAGGCTAACTTTATACTGGATATCTCAATATCGCTTATTGATGCAGTATTACTACAGGGGAAATTTAAAATAATTTACTTAGTATGGGAAAATACTCTAAATTGGCAAGTTTTGACAATCAGGGGTCAAATTTTCACTACCTGTGTAAAATTGCTTGTAAAATCGACTAGAAAACTACGGATATGGGCCTCACAATTAATAAAAAGAAACTTTAATATACAAATACTGAAGTTTAATCTGTTTGTTGTTTTTTTTACTTAAAAAAACACCATCCGGTTAGATAGCGCTATCCGGCCCTGATACAACCGGCCCCATAGCGTTTTTCAATAAAAATCCTAAAAAGTTTTTAATCTTAAATTGAACGCCATTTCTTCCATATTTCATATTACAAGGTGGAACGTTGCACTTTTACTAACATCGACGTGCTTTTTTCATTTTGAAACAGCACTCGTCCCAAGCGAAATGAGCTCACGTGACCAATTGGTGCAAAAGGCCCATTGTGTATTTAAGAGTTTTACTTTTAGCTTTTCTTCAATATCTATCTGCTACACACGTAAAAACGCACAAGTTGTTACAGGTCTGGAAACAAGTTGTTACAAATCTGTTCACAAGCTGTCGACAAGTTGTGTTCGCACTGCTTGTTCCCAGTTGTTGTAACAAGTTTGGAACAAGCTGTTAACAACTTGTAACGAGCTTGACGGCATTATCAGACTTGTTACAAGGTTGCTCTGACAAGTCTGATACAGTCATGATATAACAAGATTGTTACATAATTATAACAAGATTGGTTGACGACACAAGGCTGCAACAATATTGTTATATCATGACTGTATCGGAGTTGTTGGAACAACTTTGCAACAAGTCTGATAATATCAACAAGGTTGTTACAAGTTGTTAACAGCTTGTTCCAAACTTGTTGACAACTTGTTGACGCCTAGTTGGCAGACTTGCTACAAGACATGAGATTTTCGTGAGAGAGAATTTGGTTATTAGTGGCCTTTATCACAGAGTATAAATACCATACAAGGGTCTCACTTCTATTCTTATTAATTTCAGCGCAAGGAATTTTTCCAGTCCGCCATGTTCTTAACAAGTGCCCTAAAAAGAGGCTGTCACCCCCCTGAAAACATATTGAAATTTAATGCTTCAGGGGGGTGAATGCCTCTCTTTTGGGCTCTTGCTAAGAGCATGGCCGCCAGATATGCGCAGTAAAAACCATGGAACTGTAAATAAACTGGAAGGCTAACTGCTATGACGAAGGCTTATAATTTGATGAGGCAAAAATAGTTTTGAGCAGAAATACTTGACCCCAAACGTTGGGCTACATATCAAATTGAAGCTATTGAAAATTGCTATTCGTTGTGGAAATTTCAAGACTTCAGCGAAAAGAAAAATATTTTAAAAATACAAAAACAACTGCAAAATGGCAAGTTATCAGCAATTGTTTTTGTAGTTTTTCAATATTTCCCTTTTAGCTAAAGTCATGAAATTTCTACACCAAATAGCGTTTTGCAATAGCTTCAATTTGATATATAGCCCTACGTTCAGTGTTGAGTATTTCTGCTCATAACTCAGAAAAACTAAAATGCACCGGCTTCAATTCCCCCCGAGTTAGCCTTCCAGTTTATTTACATTTCAATGGTAAAAGCTAGCTTTTTCTTACGAAGTGAGACTCCTCTGCATGGTTAGTACAGTGTACCTCTATTCCGGCTTCTGAAATTTGCCAGTGAATAATTAATGATTGAACTATCTCGTGTTTAAAACGATCTAAAACTCATTAGAAGAGCTGTATATCTATCAATTCACGTAGAAGAAGATACTTAATGAAGATGGTATAACTAATTTAAACACATAAAGATTTCCTTTTAAAACGTAGGGTCAAGGATAAGCGTATGTAATTCAGATACTAAATGCAACAAACCACGACAGCTTAAATAAACCTGCCGCCAACCTTGGAAGTTCTAAAAACGTGAGATCTTTATCCCCCCCCTTCCCCCAAAAAAAAAAAGCTGACACAAGCCCAATAAAATCAGAGAGCTTTTTCATGTCCCTAACCTAATGCAAATAAGCTCAAAACAATGAGTCTGTGTAATATTCATTAGATTTGGTGCAAGGTTAATTAAACAAGGTGTTAGAGCGAGATAATTTATCCCGAGACTTTGTTTCAAGTTATAGAAGAAAAGCTTTGCAGCCCTAGGATTAAAAACACCATGATTCTTTTAATAAAGATAACAAGTGTATAAGCAGTTATAAAATTTTAATATCTTGCAATCTCCGACTTTAAAGGGCATATGACTCGAAAATTGACGGTGTTATTTTTAGTCTAATTTGAAAGATCATTGAAGACTGTTGAGTAACTTCTTCGACAGATTTCCGTTTTCTTGCTTCGTTTTGGATATAATTCATTTTGTATGATATTTCATTTTGTATGATAATCAAAGGACCAACTTTCTACGATTGTGTTTAGTGATAGTTGTATTAAAGATGCACAACTTTTATGGCTAAATCATTATGCATGCGTGACGTAGGAAGTTGATCCTTTGCATATATTATACAAAAATCTATCAAAGAAGTAATTCTACAGTTTTGAATGATCTTTCACATTAGACAAAAGTAACACCGTCATTTTTCAAGTCATACGTCTTTTAAAAATCGTGTGAAATGGACAGTACATCGTGGGAACTTAAGACTTAATGAAATCTTGTATCACGATAAAACCGTAAGAGTTGGCGGATCTGGCTTGAACTTCATTCTTCATCAAAATTTGTACAAATTTGGAAGTATTTTTAGAACAAACAAGTTTTCTACGGTCCACAGGCGTTCCTTGTCGTAACCTGTTAATTATAGCTGGACTCCTCTTGTCACGTTACGAAACACCCTATGAAAAACCCTTTTATTATAAACCCATGGCTATGTTGCCAGGGATATTAAAGAAAATTGAAAATGGAATTACCTAAGACAAAATCAGTTATTGCCAACGATATATTGTTCGTCGTTTTAGTTTGTAGTCTAATTCTTTTTGTCAACAGCAACTCGGTGAAATTTGAAGATGAAAATAATCCCCATGAGTTCGACGAAAATACAAGCAGTAAAACAGGTAAAGATTCGTATAGTTAAAGAGATTTGTAGACGGAAATTTCAATTGGTACAGATGTAAAAATCTTATATAAGGGTCATCTAGTTCGATCTAAACTGTCTAAGGAAAAAGATGCAGTCGGGAGCATGTTTAACGCCCGTATTCTAAAAGCTCACTCACACTCAATGAGTGGAGATTCAATCTAAGCTTCTCTTGAGTGTCAGTGCTGTTTTGAATAGCTGAAGCGTTAGTGTCGTACCTAACTATGTGACTGCTAGCTCTCCAGCTATTCAAAAACAGCACTGACATTCGAGAGAAGCTCAAATGAACCTCCTAGTTCAAGTTCAATTTATTTCACATTATTTGGCAAAAATATAATCATTGGAAGAGATACTCATGCATAATGTATATTCGGTATAAAGACATTAAAACGTTTTAAATTATGATATTGAAATTGTGCACGGTGACCAAAGTAGCATAAGCTTTCGAGTTGGCCACCGTCTACTCTTGATTTATTAGGTAAATTTATGAGCTAATTGCATATATCTCATTACTATTTGGATTTTACAGTAAATAAATTGAACTCTTGGTCGAAAGAAAAGAAAGAAAAGTAGCAAAGAAAGTTAGCATAATACACAACTATTTTTTTATTAACTTAATCATTAATTAAGTAGTTACTGTAGTTCATTTGTTTAACCAATCCATTGAGGCATAAAATAAATCGAGTTAACATTCCCAATTTAACTATAAGGGTTATTAATTTGGTTTGACAGTAAATTTACTTTATACTGTCTTTTAAAATTGCTGGTCGTTGGTAATTTTTTTAACGAAACTGTAATGTTCTCCCATAACACTGACGTAGAGTACTTGAAAGTAAATTTTCCAAAATTTGTTCTTATTTTTGGCCGATAAAAGTTGCATCTAGCTACGCGCCTTGTATTGTAACTATAAATATTTTTCACAGGCATTAAAAAGTTATGAAATAATGAGGGAACGCTTGAAGGGTTGACAAACAATTTATGTGTTAATATAGCAGTTTTTAATTTGACAATATTTTCAAATTTTAATATTTCAAGTAATTGATCGTTGAGTGCATGTGAGTGTGAGTACGTAGCTTTTAGAATACGGGCGTAAGTGTGGAAGAAGAAAATGTAAAGTTTGTGATAATGTTTTGGTTGGCTCATCTTTTGAGAGTCATGTTGAGGGTAGAAAATTTCACATTAATTATCGCTTCGACTGCAATTCAGAGGGGGTGGTTTATTTAGTTACTTGTAAGGCATGTATAAGATGCAATATGTGGGCTGTACTATTACGTCGTTTAGATTGAGATTCAACAATCACAAAAGCTCTCTAAATAGGTATGGGCAAGGTATAAGAAATAGTGGTCGGCACTCGTATGAGCATTTTTTCGGGGAGGGGCATTCGGGTTTAAGTGACTTTAGGGTTCAAATTATTGATAGTACTGATGTTATCAATCCTACGGAAATGGAAAGTTATTGGATAGAGAAAATCAATTGTTATTGTCCTTTGGAATTAAACATGAGGGAGGAAAGTAATTACTAGTTTAACTTATGTATTAAATGTTAAGTATAGAGGACTATAAAAACTGTGGACAAGGCTTTTTAAGGTAATTTTATCGTTTCTGAAGAAGGGGCTTGCCCCGAAACGTTAAATATATATTTTTTCTATATTTTTTTGGCTGGTTTTTTTTTAAAATTGATGCTATCGTATATTTGCAGGAAATTCCCATCTCAGTGCGATGGACCTGATTTTAGCAATCAACAGAAATACCCCGGTCAAAAGAACTTTACATAAAAAGAACGCGATCGATGGAGAAATGGCAAAGCGAATGAACATAACAAAGTTTTCAAATGGAACAATGGTCATTACTAACACAACGGAAGTCCTGAACGTCACAGACATGATATTACAAGAAAATATAGGTAGGAAATCTGCGCTTGGTTGATGCAGGTCAGGTTCCGTTTGCACCACCCGAAAATGTGCCCGGAAAAGAGCCTGCGGAGGAGGTAGCCCCGTTTACATGAGAACGGGACGAACTCAAACTGGAACGACATGGCCTGTATAGTATATTAGTTTAAAAGATGTGTAATTTTTACTCCAGATTTCCATCTTCAAAAAGCACTTTTATACAGGCCTTAAAATATCGGTCGGTCACGGACATTGTCCGACCAATTTGTGAAATTGTCCGACGTAGAGAGGAAACCACCGGACATTCTGTCCGACCTAAGTGAAACTGAGGTTTATTGTTTGTCCGACCTAAGTGTATTTGTGTCCAACGTAACTGCAGCTTTGTCCAACGTAAATCAAAATGTACCCATAGCCCAGGACTAGAGGCTTTTATGTTAAATGGAAAATCAGAGTAGTATTGTATAAAAGGTGAACTGGGAATGTTTAAACGTAGTCGAGGGTGGGGCGGCGAGCGAAATGGTGAAGTGGAAAACGAGCTTAAGTTGTCGAAGTCTTTTTTAATACTGCTGTTCTGGCAAACAAGTTACTTTTGGCTTGGAAATAAGTATGAAAGAAACAAATTATTTAATATCTTCACAACATTTACCGTTCAGAATTAATACATTGTGCTGATATTCATTTGTGTCATTCAGACTTATTTCCAAGTCAAAACTGAACTGAAGGTCACCGGACATATGTCCGACCGAAACTCAACGTCTTCGGACATTTTGTCAAACGGTCCTGTAAAAGATATTTTAAGGCCTGACTTTTATATGTTTATCTATATATTTACCTCATTCAAATTTCAGAGGAAAAAGTTGCTGACCACCTTCTGGAAGGGGACATATTGTTAGATCCGATGGACCCTGAGGATTATAAAATATTTAAATTGATCAAGGAGGACAAGAAGCGGCTAGCTGAGAACAGATTACAAAAACGTCAAGCCACTCGGGCATTAAAACATTTGTGGACCAGTAGAGTTGTACCGTATGAAATAGATTGGTCTTTAAGTAAGTGTCGAGCTGTACGTATTAAGAGGTGCATTAGAGGTGTCCGTATTAGAGATGTGTCAGTATTAGAAAGGTGCTTGATTTAGACAGGTGTCCGTATTAGAGAGCTGTTCTCATTAGAGAGGTAACCGTATTAGAGAGGTACCCGTGTTACAGAGGTGTTCATACTAGAGAGATGTCCATATAGGTGTCCGTATCAGAGAGATGTCGGTATTAGAGAAGTGTCCGTATTAGTGAGGTGTCTGTATTAGAGAGGTATCCGTATTAGACAGGTGTCTGTATTAGAGTTGTGTCTGTGTTAGAGAGGTGTCAGTTTAGAGAGATGACTGTATTAGAGACATGTCCACATTGAAGAGATATCCGTGTTAGAGAGAGGTTTGTATTAGAGAGGTGTCAGTATTGGAGAGGTGTTCGTATTAGAGAGGTATCCGTATTAGAGAGATGTCCGTATTAGAGAGATGTCTGTATTAGAGAGGTATCTGTATTAGAGACGTGTCTGTATTAGAGAGGTATCTGTATTAGAGAGGTGTCTGTATTAGAAGGATGAAACACATTAGAGAGATGTCCGTAAAAAGAGGTGTACGCGTTATAAAAATATTTGTACAGAGAAGCCCAACTGTATATTTGTTTAATTGTGCTCTTGTGTGACAATTGAGTTCGTATTTGCTGATTGTATCTTATGTCCTAGGCGACTACAAGACCAGCAAGCTTATAAAGGACACCATAGCTCTCTTCAACACGAAATCTTGTGTGAAGTTTATGCCGCGCCAAAGGACTGAACGAGATTGGGTGGTTTTCATAAAAAACGATGGGTACGTATTGTCATAATTCTTCTACTTAGCACCCTAGCTCTCAAATACGCAATAACGGCGATATCAACAAAAACAACAGTCATAACAAAAACAACATCGCAAACAGAAACAACAACGGCAGTAAGAACAATAGCAACAGCAACTACAGCAAAAGATACAACAACAGAAGCAACAACCATAACAACAGAAACAGCAACAACAACAATAACAACAGCAGCAACAGAAACAACAACAATAACAATATCAACAGAAACAACAATAACAACAACAGCAACAGCAACTACAGCAAAAGATACAACAACAGAAGCAACAACCATAACAACAGAAACAGCAACAACAACAATAACAACAGCAGCAACAGAAACAACAACAATAACAATATCAACAGAAACAACAATAACAACAACAACAACAACAGAAGCAGCAACCATAACAACACAATAACAACAACAACAGTAACAACAACTAGAAACAACAACTATAACAATATAAACAACAACAATAACAACAACAATAACAACAGCAACAACAATAACAATAACAATAACAACAACAACAGTAACAACAACAACAACAACAACAGTAAATAACAATAACAATAACAATAACAATAACAACAGCAGCAACAACAACAATAACAACAGAGACAGCAACAACAATAACAACCGCACCACAAGCATCATATTCACCTGAGTACATTACACCAACACAGAAAAAATCATGATTATTAGATTACATTGATATCGAAGGAACTAGAATCAGTTCCGAAATATCACATACTCGAACCAACCTGACCACGTAGCTCAGTTGGCAGAGCATCGGGCTAGTATTCCACAGTCACAGGTTCGATTCCCACCGTGGCCAGGCATATTTTTCAAGATTGCCCGGTGTGGATATACACTCAGAGTAACATCACAAGCATCATATTCACCCGAGTACATTACACCAACACAGAAAAAAACCCCAAAAAGAACAACAACAGAAACAACAATGACAACAAAACACTTTAAGCTCTGTCCTCACGAGCAAATTGTGTTACATTTGCCGATGAAAAATACATTTGCCACAAAACCTAGCACGCCAATACATAAAATTTGAGCAAATTCTCTCAAGTAACACAAGCAAACATAAATTGTCATAGAAAAATTGTCACGTATGGACGATCTGGATGATCTGTATAGAAATTGACAAATTTCTCTAATCATTAATAGGTGTTGGTCCAGTATAGGGAGGTCATATGTCCGCCCTGGTTTTCAGCAAATTTCGATTGATGGGGCATGCAAACATCCGTCGGTAATTTTGCATGAAATGCTGCATTGTGTAGGTATGAAATCAACAAGATAAACCCCTTTACAGGTTGGGCAGGTTTGGTCAATTTTGGGCTAGCATTTGGTAAGCACGACGGCACATGCGAACTGAAATGTCATTTCGCATGTGAAGTCATACATACAAGATTCTCGCCCAACATTAACTAAACTTGCCAAAGCCAGCCAGGTAAAGTCTAGGTCTAGACCGAATGGGTAAAAATCAAGATTTTGTTGGCATCTCAGATGGAAATTATTGAGTGGAATTTTATATACATTCATTACACCTAACCAGGAACAGTTGCGAAAAATGCAACTATAGGTCCCTGGCAGGAATCAAACCTGCAGCCCTGCGATTCCGGTGCAGCGCTCTAACCAACTGAGCTACAGAGGTCAGTTGTCGAGCTCTAACCAACTGAGCTACAGAGAGACAGTTGTCGAGCTCTAACCAACTGAGCTACAGAGAGACGGTTGTTGAGCTCTAACCAACTGAGCTACAGAGAGACGGTTGTTGAGATCTAACCAACTGAACTACAGAGAGACAGTTGTCGAGCTCTAACCAACTGAGCTACAGAGAGACAGTTGTCGAGCTCTAACCAACTGAGCTACAGAGAGACGGTTGTTGAGATCTAACCAACTGAGCTACAGAGAGACGGTTGTTGAGATCTAACCAACTGAACTACAGAGAGACGGTTGTTGAGATCTAACCAACTGAGCTACAGAGAGACAGTTGTTGAGATCTAACCAACTGAGTTACAGAGAGACAGTTGTCAAGCTCTAACCAACTGAGCTACAGAGAGACAGTTGTCGAGCTCTAACCAACTGAGCTACAGAGACACAGTTGTCGAGCTCCAACCAACTGAGCTACAGAGAGACAGTTGTCGAGCTCTAACCAACTGAGCTACAGAGAGACAGTTGTCGAGCTCTAACCAACTGAGCTACAGAGAGACAGTTGTGGAGCTCTAACCAACTGAGCTACAGAGGGCAGTTGTCAAGCTCTAACCAACTGAGCTACAGAGGACAGTTGTCAAGCTCTAACCAACTGAGCTACAGAGAGACAGTTGTCGAGCTCTAACCAACTGAGCTACAGAGAGACAGTTGTCGAGCTCTAACCAACTGAGCTACAGAGAGACAGTTGTCGAGCTCTAACCACAAATACTATCCTCTAATAATCTAACCGAAAATAACTAACCAAATAACCAAAATCTAACCGCTAATGCTATCAGTTTAGAACTGATAGAGATTTCCAGTTTAAGGAAAGTTAGCTTAGTTTATCGGACCAAGGTCGCTGATAATTATTTAAGAATTGCTTTATATAGTTTCTCTATCTTCTCATATATTCTATTTTTTCTCCAGTACCAGCTGTCTATCCTTCCAACTTTTCTGTCACCGCACTCAACACCAGGACCCTGACCGTGTCATGGAGCAATATCGACGAGGACTTGTGGCAAGGCATGCCACTGGGATACGTGATCTATTGTAACCACAGCAACGACCAACGTAATTTCACTGTGACTTTTTCCACCCAGGGGATTGTGATAACTAACTTGACTGGATTTACATTCTATGATCTAACCATGGCCGGGTACACGAGGAAAGGCCTGGGACCAAAGCATCCAATGGTCACCGTACGAACTCCAGAAGATGGTAACGTTAGCGCGTTTTCTACATTAGCGCGTTTTCTCAGCAATATCTGATTTAACTTTTTTCTTTTTTTCTTTATAACTTTATTGGGAATATTAACAATAACATTAAATAATTGCCCAAAAGGAAAAGTGCGAACGAGTGAAAAAACCCATGCAAGGCACTCCCCTTATAAACTTTACAATTATATTTACATTACACTATAAATTATAGTTGAGGTAAAGCTCGATTTGCGCATACTCACAAACTGATCTCTCAAATACGTAAAAGGCAGGTTTTGGAAAGGTTGTATAGAAAATAAAGCTAACTTGGTTTTTGCTGTGTTGGTGTAATGTACTCAGGTGAATAAGATGCTTATGTGATGTTACTCTGAGTGTATATCCACACCGGGCAGGCTTGAAAAACATGCCTGGCCACGGTGGGATTCGAACCTTCGACCTTTGGAAGCCCAATGCTCTGCCAACTGAGCTACGCGGTCAGAAACATTCGCTTTGTTTTTTAGTCCCAGACATGATAAACCTCAACGCAAGAGTTCAAAATGTTGATTTACAATCCGTGCTGGTCGAGTGGGATCTTCTACCAAGATATTACTGGAACGGCCCTGAACCAAGCTATGTTGTTTTATTTCAAGATATTGCACGTGACATAAACATCAGTGTCCAGATCCCGCCAGGGGCAGTCCAACTTAATTATACGCAACTGAAACATTTTACAAACTATAGTGTTTCATTAATGGCGCTGAACCGTGTTGGAGCCAGTTCACCTACTGAGGCTGGTGTCATCAAAACCTTGGAACATGGTGAGTTTTGAGTTGCTTGTATGAAGGCAAGCTGCTGGTTACCGAAATGCGGCGTTTGTTAGAATTTCCTGTTAAATTCCATCCTAATTTTGTTGTATGTTTGCATGGGATAAATATAATGCGCACTTGGAAAACCAGCTGAATGCCGTTCTTTCAACTTAAGCTGCTGCTCCTAATCTGTCCTATATTATATAATTATGTAAAAAGTGCTGTAGTCCTTGTCTTCAATTTATGTCTACTTGGCTTATGTCAGGTTGGTCCTCATATCATGTCCTGTTGACTCTGCCTTCAACCATATTTAGACTAAGTGTTGCTCAGTTTTTTCAAAAC
Organism: Paramuricea clavata; assembly: GCA_902702795.2. Taxonomy (NCBI): domain Eukaryota; kingdom Metazoa; phylum Cnidaria; class Anthozoa; order Malacalcyonacea; family Plexauridae; genus Paramuricea; species Paramuricea clavata. Next base: position 62,805 of record CACRXK020000494.1, read on the forward strand.
GTTTATTTGTAATAATTTCATAGTACTTTTGTATGGTTGTAAAGTTAATATACGCAGCAGATAAATAAATAAATAAATAATTATTTGTTTTCTCCAGTGCCAGCCGTATATCCATCCAATTTTTCTGTCACCGCACTCAACACCAGTGCCCTGACCGTGTCATGGAGCCACATCGATGAAGACTTATGGCAAGGCGTTCCACTGGGGTACGTGATCTATTGTAACCATAGCAACGACCAACGTAATTTCAGTGTGATGTTATCGAGCGAGGAGATTATGATAACCAATCTAACCGTATTTGCATTCTATGACTTGACCATGGCCGGGTACACTAGAAAAGGACTCGGACCGAAATATCCAATGGTCACCGTTCGAACGCACGAAGAAGGTAACGTTCGCACTTTTCTACGTTAGCACGTTTTCTATGTTAGCACGTTCTCTCTGCACCAACGATTCACGCTCGCTTTGGTTGAACATTAGATTTATCTCATGTCTGGCTTCAATTTGGTCACAGCTATCCCGACCTGGGCTACAGGCACTCTGGTAGGAATTGAACCTGCGATAACGATGCAGTGCTTTTAACCAACTGAGCTACGGAGTGGTTAGAGGAACTTAGAGCGCTGCACAGGAATCGTAGGGCTCAGGTTGGATTAACACTCGAAGTTTCCAATCTCCAAAGTACAGATCGGAACACTTAGTGAAACGAATCTATATTTTGCCTTTTTCTTTTCAGTCCCTCGTATTCCCCCAATCAACCTCCGACTCCATGATGAGCCGACCAACGATATCCCTAGTAATACCAGCACCACACCTTCAATCCTCGCATCGTACTCGACAACCCTTGAGTGGGATCCAGTCCCCGCCGACGAAGTACGCGGTATTATCCGAGGCTATACTGTCACCTACCAGCCTGTTGAAGTCTACTACATAACGCGGGCTCGAAGGTCCGTAGCAGATCTTACGCATGTGGTGAACACGAGCTCAACCAGTGTCGAACTTGATGATCTGTTGTTTTATACAAACTACAGTGCGCATGTGCAAGCTTATACTGTTGATAATGGAGTGCCTAGTTCAGAGTTTCATTTCATGACACCCGAGGGAGGTAAGGTGCATGCACATTTTTCATTTGAGATTGTCATCCTGGTGTATGGAATTACATAGACAGACAGATATAGCAGTGGCGAAGGTAGCCATGGCAACTGGTCATAAGGCTAATTAACCCGCATCTAAATAGGGCAAATACAATACATTTCTAAAGGCATGACCTGTTGCTATGACTAGCTTCACCATTGAGCTAGACATGTCGCCATGATTTACGCGAGAAACGGCTCATCCGTCAAGACACATCATCCGTCTAATGCATCATTCTTTTACAGTGCGAACGAACTATCCTGACAAACTAGAGCTAAAATAGGATATCAATTTCTTAACTATGTTTATCCTAATTCACCCTGTCAACTTCCCCTGTGGGAGAAAACCGGAATGCGCGGAGAAAACCGGAATGCGCGGAGAAAACCGGAATGCGCGGAGAAAACCCACGACGTTCGGTAGAGCGTTGAAAGGCTCTCTCCATAGCGAGAATCGAAGCCACGATCTCAGTGGTGAAAGGCGCTTGCTCTGCGTCATTGTAGCCCCTGATCCAGTGTTACTACAGAGAGAATCTTCAACTGCAAGCACTCTTCTGACATGCAACTGAGGTGGGATTCTAGTAAGAAGGTATTGCGTCATTGTAGCCCCTGATCCAGTGTTACTACAGAGAGAATCTTCTTGAGGTGGGATTCTAGTAAGAAGGTATTGCGCCATTGAAGCCCCTGATCCAGTGTTACTACAGGGAGAATCTTCTAACTGCAAACATTCTTCTGACATGCAACTTGAAGTGAGATTCTAGTAAGAAAGTTTTGCGCCATTGAAGCCCCTGATTCAGTGTTACTACAGGGAGAATCTTCCAGTTTACAACTGCAAGCATTGAGGTGAGATTCTTGTAAGAAGGTATTGCGTCATTGAAGCCCCTGATCCAGTGTTACTACAGGGAGAATCTTCAACTGCAAACATTCTTTTGACATGCAACTGAAGTGAGATTCTAGTAAGAAAGTTTTGCGCCATTGAAGCCCCAGATCCAGTGTTACTATAGGGAGAATCTTCAACTGCAAACATTCTTTTGACATGCAACTGAGGTGAGATTCTTGTAAGAAGGTATTGCGTCATTGAAGCCCCTGATCCAGTGTTACTACAGGGAGAATCTTCAACTGCAAGCACTCTTCTGACATGCAACTGAGGTGGGATTCTAGTAAGAAGGTATTGCGTCATTGTAGCCCCTGATCCAGTGTTACTACAGGGAGAATCTTCAACTGCAAGCACTCTTCTGACATGCAACTGAGATTCTATGCCACCAACATATCTTTCTTATAATTCTCACAGTTCCCGGTGCAGGCCCTAAAAATCTTCACGCTAATAACGATGGTTGGAAATCAAAGTTATTTGTGAAATGGGACAGTGTAGTAGTTGATGCAAGGAATGGTATTTTACTGGGTTATAATGTCTACCACCTGGAATCGTCAGTCTCGGGTACCACAAAGAACGCATCTGTGACGGTGACCTATATAGTACTCACTGGACTAGAGACGTATACATCTTACGATATCCGTGTTTGTGGATTTACTGCTGTTGGTGAAGGTGTTTGTAGTGAAGTGACAGCAATGACACGCTCGCATGGTAAGTCTTCATTTCATTTTTATTTTATATTTTATTGAGGGAAGGTAAAATATCTTTACAAATAGTATTCTTCCGGATGGTTTATCCAGGATCCGTCAGTTTTAAACTGCTCTTCCTCCCTTATTGATCCAGTGTTCCTGTAGGAGGAAACCTAAATTAAACTTTATTTATACTGGATAGCTCAATCAGTTTTAGGAAACCTAAATTAAACTTTATTTATACTGGATAGTTCTATCAGTTTTAAACTTTTTTCTGGAGAATGTTGTAAGAATCTTCCATTGGTTATCCAGTGTTCCTATAGGAGGAAACCTAAACTAAACTAACTTTATTTATACTTACAATGAATTCTGTATTTCAGACATGGCACCTCACACCGCTCCTTGGAATGCCACAACCGTTCTCACCAGTCCTGTCTCGATATCTCTTCTCTGGGAACCATTCCCAGATTCTCTTTGGTTGGACTACCCACGTGGTTACCGCATTACATTCCAAAGGGTGGCATTGGGTGGAATTAGGACTTCCGGTGATGACGTCACAGTTGCGCGAGTTGACTACAAGACTAGAAGCTACTCGTGGATCAATCTTCAGTATTACACCAAGTACAAGATCGATATATCGACTATAACCTACCGCGGCTATGGGCCAAAGGTGGTTGTTTATGCAGGTAAAAACCAGAGTTCTTTTACCGTTCTGTTTAAACTGTTAAAGAGTCAATTTTATTTTATTTTATTTGGATGGAACCTCAGAAGGGGCATGGACACTGTGACACCAACACCTCAGTTTACTAGATCTATTGAAAGGGTTTGACATTTTATGCAGCTTTAATTGAATTGTTTACCTTCAGAGACGTGCGATTGTCCTACGGTAATGGCAAGCACATATCAACTTCTCCCGCCTTACGTCATGAAAACCTCGGATGGAAAACCCGGCGGCATCCTGCCTCAGATGATCCAGCGTATGACGTCATCGTGCTGTGGCACATGTTCTGGCACTGTCGTGGACTTCGATCAAGATGGCCTGGGGGAAATGGCGGAGAAAGATACCTACCCGGACCTTTTAAAAAGTCTTGACCAATCCACCTCGTTCGCGTTTCCAATCGTGGGGCTCGCAGGCACGAATAAATATAAGTCTCAGTTTGGTTTTATTCCCGCTGTCGAAGCTCCTGGCATGATAGTCATGGTTAAGAAGAAATCAGCGGAGAGTATAACTTTGACTGTGTTGTGGTCTGTGTTTGGAATTTGGCCTATACTGCTGATTAATGTAGTGCTGGCTCTTATCGCTGGGATCGTAATGTGGATGTTGGTAGGTAGAGAGATTATTCGTTTATTGAGAGAGTTATTTAATAGTATTATTAGTCTGATAATTAGTTAATTAGTTAGCTACTAGCTGGTTAGTTAGTTAGTTAGTTAGTTAGTTAGTTAGTTAGTTAGTTAGTTAGTTAGTTAGTTAGTAGTTAGTTAGTTAGTTAGTTAGTTAGTTAGTTAGTTAGTTAGTTAGTTAGTTAGTTAGTTAGTTAGTTAATAATCATCGTAACTCATGATTTATGTTTAAATGAAAGGACTCCAGTTCAAACGGAGATATTTTTCCAAGAACATGTATCCGTGGCTTTGCGGAGGGATTTTGGTGGGCCTTTATCTCCATGACAACTGTGGGGTAAGTACACTATTACTTAAAAAAAACCCAATCCATTCTCACATTCATACTTCTGGTATCAGCCGTCTGGAAAATTTGCGCAATTATTCCCCTTGCAAATTGAGTTTTTTTCACTGGAGGGTGAGCGCGAAACAATTTAATCTTTGCAACTTCATCGCAAGAGTCATGATGGACAATCGTTGCAACTCATCGTTCCATTGTGAAATAGAGAAAAAAGACAAAGTGTTACAGTGGTTGATGTGTGCGCCTTTCACTTCTGTGACTTGGGTTCAATTCCTGCAAGATGCAGTTGTCTCAGTATTATTTCTCTTCATCGTATGTGAGGGCAATACTTCCAGTTTGACTCTACCAAGCACTGCAGGTTTTCGCAGGGTATTCCTGTTGTAAAACTAGACAAAAAGTGATAGACTTTATCTGACCTCCAGCGGGAATAGTTTGGTACTTTTAGTGCATGGACCCATGGTCCTGACTGGACGTCTAAGGAGAACAGTTTGGAACTGATTAAGCAGAATATTTTTCGAAAGTCATGATTAGCGTATTACTTACAATGTCTTATTTGTCGTAGATATGGCGACACTACAGCGAAATCAATTCCTGCCAGGATATTTGCTGTAATCTGGATATTAACTGGTCTCTGTCTGTATTCAATTCTTATTGGTGATTTATCGTCTGCTTTGTCTGCCACTGTTTCCGTCTCAAAAACTGTTCTGTATGGAGCAAAGGTACTGAAATAGAACTTACTTTATTTATACTGAGTAGCTCTACAAGATCTAAACTGTTCTCCCAATACAAGCCCGCTCAAGGTTAACCTTGCTGTTTTCAGTGTTACTGCAGTAACACTGCCGAGACCCAAACTAAACTGACTTTATTTATACTGGAAAGCTCTGTCAGTGCTAAACCTTTATCAGAAGCCAGGTCGCGGAGATGAAAGAAAGATGCACTAACCAATTACGTGAACTTTCTTTTTAGGTCGCTGTTTTGATTAATTCTACAGAAGAGTCGGTTGCTATACAGCAAGATGCGAAAATAGTTGGAGGTATGAATTCTATATTGTACGATAAAGCAGGGATGAGTGGGGTGTACCATAATTAACCATAGTTAATAGAAATAATGGCTAAGCTGAATTACGAAGGAAGCAGCTCAACCTGATCGAGTCGAAGGATCTCTAGATCTCGCCTCTGGCAGCCACCTTATGTCTTGTCACGGAGCACAGTTACGATGGGGCTATAGGGGCTAATTATCCCAACCCAGAAACTGGAGCAACCGGAGAAAACCCGTGAGTTTCGGTAGAGCGTTGACTCTTATCATGTTTAAGAGAAAGCCTTGTAAGACTTAGTGAACTTAATAGACGCCATAATTTACGAAATCAGGAAACGGATCTAGCACTTCCAAAACCAAAAACTAATTTTTTGAAGAGAAGCTTTAAATATAGTGCATCAATGCTGTGGAATAATCTTCCATTAGATGCAAAAAGAGCGACTTCGCTCAGTCAATTTAAGCATAGTATTGCGGAACTGTCCTTTTAGAACCATGTTGACTTAATTATAGTTAACTCTCTTTATTTACTTGACTTGACTTTATTTTTCTCAATTTGTTGTTGGGGGGAGGTTGGGGGGGGTTCATATAATATTCCATATATTCTACTGTTTTATATATCACGCCCCTCCTGTAAATCAGCTTTTAGTTGTGCGAGGCTAGCGTGTTTTTGATTTTAAATAAAAATTGATTGATTGATTGAAGTGTCATGAGTACATGAGTGTCATGGGTCCGCAGCAAGAATCGAGCCCACGATCTCAGGGAAAAGGAAAAGGTTAAAAATTGCAACTGGCCTTGACCAAAAAATGTTGGCTAACAATCTAATGTGGCAACATCCTTTATTCCAGGTCCGTATTACACACTGGATGAAATTCAAAAAGCTCTGCTCAGTGGCAAGGTTGACGCAGCTATCATTGATATTTACGCAGCCGGACTCACAAAGAAACTGTGGAACCACACTGATCTACGTATGTCACAAATGCTGGACTATTCTGCTCCCTATGGTATCGTAATTTCAGGCGGAACTGATGGTATACAGCGATGTTTTGAAAACTATGTTAAAAATAATCGAATCAAAACTCTAGAGCTCGTGATTAACTATACGACAACTTTAAAGGTGTGTTGGTTTATATCCACAAACTAAGGCTGCGTTGACACTATACCTGGGGCCGGTTGTATAAAAACGTAATTAGCGCTAACTGTAGTTAGCGTTAATCACTGTAGTTAAATCCTTAACTGTAATTAGTTAATTACATGACTTAACTGCGTTGCACAAAACGTAGTTAGTCGGATAGTTAACTAACACGTAGTTAACTGTGCGTGGGGCTTGCGTAGGGTGTTTAAACAGAAAATTACATAAAGTAAGCAGCGAGTAACGACCGCTGACACACATTTTCAACACGATTGTGGACTCGTATTTTGCAAATAGGCGGGAATTTTATTCAAAACACTAGAAAACAGTGAAAACTAAACAAAAAATAAAGAAAAACCGCCACAAAAATCATAAAAGAATGCAGTTTTTCCTTGAGATGTCTACGTTAAACCAAGGTATAGCTGTTTGGCAATTATATATCAGTGTTTCTTGGTGTAATGGACCATACTTCGTCTTCGAGAAATTCTCCTGTGCAAAAATATGTTCTGTTTTCGTAAAAATACCAAAGCATAGCATTTGAAGAGTTTATATTGTCAGGAAACATTCACAGGAAAGATAGCGATTGAAAATCTCAGGTAAGCGTTGCTTTTCATTATTGTTTTACTGAAAAATGTTGTTCACTCCTATACAAACGCCATTTTTAACTACGTTTTGGACAGTTAACTATACCCTATAGCTAAAGCATAGTTAACTTTAACTACTTTTTAACTGCAGTTAAGGCTAACTACACTTTTATACAACCGGCTTAACTACGTGATTAAAGTTAACCACTCAGTTAACTATACCCTATAGCTAAAGCATAGTTAACGTTTAACTACTTTTTAACTGCAGTTAAGGCTAACTACACTTTTATACAACCGGCTGTTGGATTTTCCGGATTTGTTCGGATTTTTTCCGGATTTTTTGAAGAAGCTTACGGGATTTTTGGATTTTTAAAAATCCGCGGATTTTTTAGCGGATTTTTGAAGAGAAAATCTGTTGGATTTTCCGGATTTGTTCGGATTTTTTCCGGATTTTTTGACGAAGTGTACGGGATTTTTGGAGTGAAATGCCCCTCGCAACTTTCAGAAGTTGGATGAAACAACATCTCTCCGTTGCAATAATTCCTCTGAAAATAGCGTTCCTAAAAGGTACAGATAGATGGTTTTTTCACGTCGCTACGGAAAGCTATCCCGTGACAGTGTAAACGTAGCCTTTATCACTCAATTCTTTATTTTACAGTGTTTCTCTGACTTTATCAGACTGTGGCATGTATGAAATTATTTTCTCATTGTGTAGGTTGACCACCGTCTGTTGCAGGATAGTACTTAGTAGAGGTGTGCAAATCCGATCCGATCGGATTCGTTCGGATTTCGGAACAAAAATATACATATCAGATCGGATTGATAAAGTTGTTTCGTAGTCGGATCGGACTTCGATATTCGAAATAGATGAATTAATTATCCACGCATTATCGCAAGAATTAATTATCCATGCATTTATCAAAGCATTAACGCGGTTGTCGCTGCATTATTCGTTTAATACTTCAATTGGACGTCACTCTTTGTCAGCTTCTTGACATGTATTTCTTGCTTTTTTATTTATTTGGTTAAATATTTCAACTTGAGTGAGAAATTTATTTTATTAAAGGATTCATCCGATCGGAATTTTTTATCAAAGACAAAGCTGGGATCGGATGGTTTCCATATGGTCGTAACGGTCGTAAAAATAGACTCGCGATCTTTCTCAACGGCCAGTTTATAATAGCTTATACCTGTAAACCACATATAAATCATAAGTATTCTCTAGTTCTAATCACTCCGCGTATTTTCAGTTCTAAAATGTTGTATTTCGGCTGATGAGAAAGATCGTGACTCAATCTTTACGACCGTTACGACCATATGGAAACCACGTTTAGGAAAGACCCCAATGACCTCCATAGTTTTTTTATGGTAGCTATATTTTTATGCCACTTAATATTTCAACTCCATTACAGGGAATAAAGAACGAGGAAGCATTAGAATATGCTCAGGATTTGATTGACGGAGAATCCACAATGTTTCGTCAGACATTATTCATATTGTGTATAGGTTATGGAGTTTTATTTCTACTTGGTGTGATTTGGCACTTTACTTGTCGAACACGGCGCTCGACTAGTATGAAGAAAGGTAAATATTCACTGGCCAGGTTTCGTTTTCTCCCGGGTTTGTGTGTGTCTCTGTGTTTGTCTGTTATAACTCAAAACAAAAATCTAATGAGTAATGGTAATGGGGTAATGGTAATATTTTAGTTCAATAGTTGGACGAAAACTGAATGAGAAATTGGGCAAAATTTGACTTGCTCTAATTTTAGCCCATTGTATAATTTATGCATCATACTTAATTCGCTGGCGGAGGTTTGTGGTCTAATATTTTATTCATTTCTAAGGATCTACCATGGGTCTGAATAATAGTGTCGTTTAAGTTTGTGTGAATAAAGATTCAAACTAAATCAACTCAGGGTCGATTTTCAAGACGATTGTCAAATACGTCTTCATATAAAATTTTGTTTTTCTTTAGACAACTCCGTTCATCCTGAAAGGACGCCTGACGACGACGAAATACTAAGAGAACTAAAAACTTCTTGTCTGAGTATATCACATCGTCTTAAAACAATAAAAAGACGACATCGGGAAGAAATTCGAAGATTAGTTTTAACAAAGAGGACATAGACTCTTGGTTTGGGGACAGGCATGCAGGGAGGGGGGGAGGGGGGGCAGGTCGGTCCCATTTCCAAGCCAAATCATGTCTGAATTACCTGACCCACTGATGAAATAGATCAATCAAAAGTATGTTATCAATAAAAGTATATGTAAAATATAAAGTTTTGTTCAAAAGAGGCTAAACACGTCATTCACATTCACACATCCAACATCATTCACCATTGTTGATTCAACACTCGTGTGTGTTGGGGGTAATGTTGGCTGGTGTTGAATTGGGTTTGACTTGGTTGAAAATTTTCACCCAACATTATCCAACATATAGTTGCACGTCGAACAATTCTGGACGATGCTGGACTCGCTAACGGGGCTTACTGTTAGGGTAAAGGATAGCTAAAAGCAACTTTATGGAGCCATCCTTGAAGTTTAATTATCAAATTATCAGACAAATAAATTAATAATATAGTCATATACTGACACAATGATAGGCAGATATAATTTAGAAATTTAATTAACCCTATTAAATAAGATGGTTCTACACGTATGATAATTACATCAGTTTTCTATCAGTTTAATACAACTTCATCCTAAAGCCTGTTTTCTCCTTCAACCGTATCATAACACATTGAAGAATTTTTGTTTGTATCGAAGTTATTGATTCCACTCGCTGGAAACAGTGAAATACGCTACGTTTCGCTACGATACGTTTGAAGTGGAAAACACGAAGGCTTGATTCACTAATTTTCAGAGAACATATTAAATATTTTACTAACAAATAATTTGGTTATCTTGTACAGAAATACATTTTAAAATGTTCACATCTTAATTTGATTCTATTAAATAGCAATTCATAATATACCAGACTCCTACAGAAATGCATACATGCAACTTCTGGTTTACAGGAAAACAAAAACAAAACGACATCAGAGCGGGACGTTTCGATCATGTTGTCACTATATATTCGGCACTTACTGTACGCCGCAGTGCCACCGTAGCAAACATGTGCTGGTCTAAAACTTGACCGAACCGACAATCTCCAAGCCAGGCCGAATTCGAAACGGGAATGAATGTATTAAGTAGGGTCGAAGAAGCATTGTGTACAGCGAGGGAGTCTATCCGGCCCTGGTTTTGCTGGGGCAGTGCGCCACGCTGTTGGTGCGGCGAGGAATCGAACCTGGGACCTCTCAATCTGGCATGAAATCTAGAACGACACTCATCATAGACAATTGCAGATAAGAGTCATAAGACTATACAACATTGATTGTAAATTTCATTTTCGAAATACTCAAAAAAATTTCTGTCGCTGTTTTGTGTAAACATGATGTGAATTTCGTCCCGCTCTGATTTTATCCCGGTCTCATATACTCTCGATAAAACTGACTAAAACGTTCAAACCGTTAGCAATCTCGTCGACGTAGGATTAGTCATCCTTGGTGTCCTAACTCGTCGCCTTAAAACCCCCACAAAACGGCGTACCACATACATAATTGGACACCGACAAACATAGAGCATCATCACCATCAACACCACCATCAGTATCCAATCAGAAATAAAATCCATCCTCATTTTCTCATTTTTCCACGAGTTGAGCTCGTCCATATACAGAAATTGATTTCTTGAATTTTTTGGCAGCTCAAACTGTGACGGCGTCGGGAATACAGATTCGTAGAAATCCACCAAAATCCCCTTCACTACTGAGGCGTTGACCTTCTCGTGGTCGATATTATCATTCAAGCATATAAACTTTTTCTTGTTTTTTCTGATTCCGTCCAGTTGCTTCAGGACATGTGTAGCGTTATTTTTTATCATCTTAAAAACGATATCTTCTTCGCCGACAATTTCGTGCTTAAATTTGCTCTCTTTTTTCTTCGTGTTATTGAGCTGTTTCATGATTGGTTCGCAATGTTGGAGTAAGGTCTCAGTGATCGGAGGTAAGTCGTAGCCATATTGACGCTCGGAAGGAGGTCGAGCGCTACTCGTAGAGTTGTCAAGGATACGAGAGCAATTCCGTAGCTGTTCAAGGAATTTCTTTATCGTGTCCGATTTGAGAGGAATTTCGTTGAATTTTGTCAGAAGGGTTCGCAGTTCACGATCGGAAAGGGTTCCTAAAGAAAGCAAAATGTATATATTTCATTTTACATGCATGTGGAGTATTGGTGAAGACTGAAGGAATAGTGGTTAATAGTGTCTGTGTTTTTCTCTTCTGTAACCACGATAAAAAGTTCCTAAAACCGCTACAGTCACATGCGAGAAATATATGCTTTCAGTTGAACTTGATCAAACATCGCAGACTTTCTCCAAGCACTCCAGTTTCCTTCTGTAGTAACACTGGACCAAAAATGCATGGTCCTCACTGAACCTCCAGGGAGAGGCATGTTGCTGACAAAGTGGTGCCTTTCGCCCCTGTGATCAGGGGCCGATCAGGGTTTTATTCCCGTGTCACTCAAACAAACACTGCAAGTTTTCTCCGAGGTATTCCGGTTTCTTCCTGTAGTAACACCTGCACATGTAGGAAGAACACTTTAGATGGAACTAATAGAGCTACCTAGCCTAGTATGAAGAAAGTTATAGCATAGCAGTCGCTTTATTTTATTGAAGATTTTGAGGATTTTTGAATATATGGCGGGTTAGAAAAAATGGGCGAAGAAAAATTTTCCATCGCCCGTTTTTTCTGCCCTTTTTTTCTTTCTTTTTCTAAACTGCCATACAGTATATTCAAAAATCTTCAAAATAATAAAGCGACTACTATGCAGCCTAAGTCATAGTCTATGGTCTAGTCTTGTTTATTTCAAACAGTAGTGAAGCTAGCTATAACAACAGGTGATGGTATGCAAATTTTTAATGATTTTCATTACTAAAACCTTTAGAAATGTGTTGTCTTTAATCTATTTGGATGCAGGTTTATTAGCATAGCTTGACCAGTTACCATGACTAGCTTCCCACTGATTTCAAACATTCACAGGTTTCAGGGTTGTGAACAGAGTTTGGCTGCCTGTATTAACCTACCAGATTTATCGGCGTCGACCTCCCGAAACACTCGAGAAACATCAAACTCCTTGGTCTGATCAATAACGAAGTAGAAATACGACAATGCAAATTGCATGTCATTTTTACTCCGTAACTTGTTCGAGGAAGTTGCATCGAACTCCTTTGGAAACTTGGCCTGTAGTTCCTTCATGACATCCACGTCTACCATATGTGGCATATGAGAAGGCACTTTTCTTGCTTTGTAGCCAAACGCCCGGTTGTAGATGCGGTTCACGTGTAGTAGGGAACCAGAAAACGCATCCAAAAGGCTTCTTTGGTGAAATGTTGTTTTGTAGCGTTCTTCAAGTATTTGTTGCTCTTTGCGGTCTTGGATGCGTTTGAATATTTGCTGGCGTTCCCACGGCAGGAATCCTGTATTTTCCGTGGCTGCTTCTTCAAACTTGTTAAGATGCCGTGAGAAGTGGTTTGGGGAATCTCCAGCCTAAATGAATGGATTGGGGGATTTTATCAAGATTTATATGTGCAGTAAAAAGGCAGGGAAGGGATGTTTTGGGGTATCTGTATTCAAAATGTATCGTGAATTTGGCAAGTAAGCTTTCAAAAAGATGTTTATCCACCTCAATTTTCTGGGTGAATTTGGATTTGGACATCTGAATTTTATACATTCAATCTCGGAAGGAGGGAGGTGGAGGGAGGGAGGGTGAAGGAAGGGAGGGTGAAGGAAGAGAGGGAGGGTAAAGGGGTGAAGGAGGGGGGGTGGGGGGAAGGAGGGAGGAAAGGAGGTAGAAGGAGGGAGGGTGGATGGATGGCAGGAGGGAGAAGGAAGGAAAGGAGGAAAGATTGAAAAGAAGGGAAGGATAGATGGAAGGAAAGAAGGTAGAAATTTAAAGAAAGGAAAAGAAAGGAAGGAAACAAAGGAAAGGTAAGGAAGAAATGGAAGAGAAAAATGAAATAAAAGGATGTCCAACTTTGTTGTACCTTGTTGATATTTGGACTACTTGTTGTGATCTGACCATGACTTGGTACTAACATAGTTTTTGTCATGGACTTCATGTATGACATCTCAGCTCTGACTGTGGTGGGTTGAAAATCTGAACTACAAGTTATCCCCAATGTTTCCTTGATCAGTCTTGCTTTCTTCCTGTTGAATCCTTTCTCTGTAATATCACCAATCTTAAAATCTTCCTCAAGTTCAGTGAATTTTTTCAAAACCTCTTCGGGAACATTTACATTCCTAGGGATTTCTGGAACACAGTATTCATTTGCACCTACCGTTGGCCACGTTGATGCAGATAATTTTGCATCTGCTGCATTCCAATAATTCATATTATCACTTGCATTATAGATTCGTATAGGATATAAAGTTGTTTGGACTCTCAATTCAGAGACATTCGCTTGGATAGCCAAAACATCTTCATTAGCTTTTACAGTCATTTCAATCTTAGGTTTGGTAATAGTTTCAATGGTAAGATTAAATTTCACTTCAGTCAATTTGGTGTCGTTAGTTTTCTTCAACCCAGCCAAGCGAATGTTCACTGTGGTCAATGTCTCGTTTGGATAAAATGTGATTATCATTGCTTTAAACTTTTGAGCAATTGTTACCGAACGTAAAATGCTTGAACCGTCTTGCTCCCCTTCTGTGATTTTCCCTTCTCCATAAACCTCTGATAAATTAAAGAACGCAGCTTTAAGCCCATTCGGCAAGTGAAAAACTGTACTATTTTCACACAAGATTTCAGAATGCAGTTCAGAAAATTGTTTAACTCCACAGTCGCCGGCATCAAACCCGCATGCCGGGTGATTGCAAGCACCATCGCAATACCGATCACCAATCCAGGAATCTGCACAACCAGAGTTGCAAAAATTACGGGGTTTATTTTTCTTCATATTTGATATTACACTTTGCCAATTATTTGGAGGTTTTGTCTTGGAGTTAAGGCAATCTCCACCATCCCAATCACACTCGGAAACATTGCATGCTTTATCACAGTACTTATCATTAATCCATGTTGCTGGACAGCCTTCGTTACAGTTTGGAACAGGCCATGAGAGAAATACCTTCTGACCTTTTGCGTGGGTATAAAAATCATCGGGCCACACTTCTTCTCCGAACATGACATCATCGTTAAGATAGATAAATTTTTTCGACAATCCCGGGATTTTATGAAGATGTGACTCAATTGCAGGAGAACTGAATGTTGGAAGGTGACTTTTGTTTGCGAAAATCTCAGCATGAGTTACAATCTTAATCCGAGGATTATCTAGATTTAACCAACTGGGGATTTGCCCATTTGTAACAATAAAAATTTGTCTAACCCAAGGAGCGAACGTTTCAACTGATCTCAAAGAGTATCGTAATTCCTGGTTGTCAGCAAACCGACTTGTGGAAAAATGGTTGTCGTAGTTTTCGAGGTCGATACTTGAAAATGGTTCCCACACCATGAGGACAGGTTCAAACACAAGCGGGAGCCCCTGGAATTTAACATTGCCCTTCTTCAATTTTATAGCTTCCTGATAGCTCTGGTCATCTTTAAAAGTCAACACTGCAACTTTTTCTTTATAATAGTAGTCTAAAGCTCTTGTCTCAAAGCGGCCTTGTAGAAAACTTTTAAAGGCATTGGCTTTATCATTGGATATCTTTACAGTGGAGACCAATGCCATTGCACGCATCCGTACAGCTAGCTCTGTGGACTGACTGGTAAGGTACGCTCGCTGCGCCACCACCTTTTCACCATTTATGTTAAATGACCTATCCACAGCACGCTTGAGAGAGTTTTCATCTGGGAATTTGACCACAGTCAGTCTAGCTTTTTTGGAATCGGATTTAGAACTGGATTTCATACTTACATTATACACACTAGATGCCGCTTGGAAAACCGGATCTATCTTTTTCAAGTCTGCAACAGTTATTAGAGAATGTATTTTTAAGACTAACGTGTTCAAGGCAACACAGTTTTTATAGGGGCACCCCTCTGGTGGGGTTGCCCCCTTTTCCTTGTGGGCACCAGCTTTGTCCATAGTTAATTGTTCAGTATTATTATTTTCCGACGAAATGCTATCATTTAATCGCTGTTCCATTTCCGATTTCAACTTCGTAAGCTGTTTCAACAACCGTGGGTCTGTTCCATTCACCCATGTATAAACAACATCGATGGGCAAGGGTAGACATAATCTGTCTTGAAAAGATTTGTGTAAAATATTATCTACATATGGAAACAATGTTTTTTGATACCGTACCACACTCCATTCTAGAGCAACTTCCCCGAACTGTACGATCGAAACGAAGCCAAACAGCAGGGCAGCAAAGCAGAGCAGCATTCCATGCCTTGAGGATAAAAACGTGTATGTCTGCCTTTGTAAAAGTTTACAAAAATTATCGCACACCATTCGTTGTAGACGTCGCCAATCCATTTCTCAGCCATTCTTCTGTCAGCTTAAAACATAACAAAAGAACAAAACGAGACAAAACATCTCGATTTTGTGTACATTACACCTCGTACAAGGCATTAGAAACGAAACACGTTACCGGCATGTGACTGCTGGTGGTTGAGCAATCGTGTATAAAACAGCAGCTTTGTAAACAATGCCTAATTTTGTAAACAAAACGTTTTTCTAAATATGTGGTTTCTTCTTATCACTTTTAATTCAATTAATGATTCCTCAAAATGTAAAACATAGTCAATTTTTCAGCATTTTATTCTAAATATTATATTAATTTTTGGGTTTTTTTGAATAAATAATTTTATATACTTCCGTTCATTAAAATTCTATTAGGGGTGCGGACCATTAGATATCCTGACAGGGGGGAGGGGACATTTTCCTGCAATCGCTGTGAAAGAAGAATTTTTTTTGAAAGGCTTCAGGCTTTACCAACCTTTTTCTCTGTCTACCGGATAGAGAAGAAATGGCGGCCATGTAGCAAAGCAACTATATTGGCACGAAATTTCCGTATTCAGAGCAAGTTAGAAACCAGGGCGCACAAGATTCTCATAAGCACTAAAGCACGCCCCGTGTATGTACCAACATCCTGTAATGTCTCATGAGCATGCATGCTTATGACCAAACTGCATAATTTTCGTGTACTTATGAGCGTGCTTATGAGACACCCCATATACAGGGACATGGGCGGATGGGCCTAATCTTCTTGGG